>NCSJ02000190.1:0-83078 GCA_002812745.2 Scytalidium lignicola
CCATTTTTAGAGTAATTCTAATGTTGATAGAATAGTAGTTATGTACACATGATATTCACATGCCCTTGTAAGTTAGTCTTGATTAAGTAGTAAGAATGAGCAAAGCTCTTACACTTCACCCTCCTACCCTTAATCGTACAATAACTATAGAATAGTACAATGAGTATATTACATATGTTCCAGGCCATACGCCAACTCCGCCCGTTGGCCAACCGCCTAGGCTATACGCCAATTTTACGGTTNGTGTACGGCCTAGGCCATACACCAACCACCCACCAATTCAGCTACTGATTTATTTATAATTTGGGCTATTTCAAGTGCTATTTAATTGCTAATCAATTGCTAATCTAAATCAACTGCTATTCCAAAGCCAGTTAAACTAACAACATTACCTTCAATATCTGCCCTTGCTCACTTTCTCCTAGACCTAGAATCGGAGCTTCCAGGTAGTTCAATTAGAGCTTGTTCTGTACGAATAACTAGCCTTGACAACCTCCCACAATCATGCTCATCTTTATGACAATGTACAGTACAATCTTTTCCTTCCTTAAAACAACAACACCTTTTAGTATTACACTAACCTTTACACTAGCATGATATCCTAATTTGTTGGCTTGTAGATGCCTCCCTGGCTGCTAAAGTCAAAGTGATTTGTTTTGTACTTTCTGGAATGGTAATATCTAGCCAAAGGCTTTTATCAACTATCCCTAAATCCTTGGTTAGCATTAGCCGGTTAATGATTCCTGATTGAGTAATAATCTTATATCTATAAGGGTGTAGTTCATCTAATATTCGTCTAAATAACCGTCGGTTATCAATAGCTGTTCTATCTTCTTTTAGAACCTTAATTGAGATAATATCTCCAATATCAAAGTGTTGAATATCATGNTTTTTTCAAGTACTTTTCTACTATTCTGACTCTTGCTTTTTACGTTGATTGTTAAGCTTTCTGGATTACTGGATCTGTTGATTGAATTGTTATAAATGTAGTAACTGTAGATGTAGTAGTTGTAGATATAATAGCTATAGTTATAATTGTAATTGTAATTATAATCATAGAAAAGTCAACTTTAATGCTTGTTTGAATATTAGTTTTAACGTTATATTACTATTTAAGAGAATTTCTAATTGGTAAAATGATTTGTACATTGATCTCTGAGCTACTTTTAAGGTTAATACATATAATAATTTGAGAATATAATTATGATTGAATATTAATATCAACCCTTGAATTGCTTAAGGATAACAATTATAGATTAATTAGTAGTTCAAGTTCTATATTACTCTTAAATATTAAAGGTTCATTAAGATCTTCTTAAAGTACTCTAATTATAAGATCTTTGTGTTTTTGACTGTTTAACCAGTCAATATAAGTACTATAATCTTTAAATAACAATTCAGTAAGTATACAATCAATTGTTAAGTGTTTTTGAATGTTGATTACTAAAGTAATCTCTACTAATCCATTAGCCTATTCAATTAAACCATTATCCATTTTCCAAGCTCTGATTTTAACTTTAATTATTCTATTTGCTTGTTCAACAAGACCTTGAGTTTAAGGTATTCTAAGTTTCCTATTGATTATTCTAATACCATATTTGTGTAATACAATAAAGAAAGCACTTTTAAACTCTTTACCATTATTACATTGTACAATTTTAAAAGGTAAAAAGGTTATAATAAATTAAGCAAATACTTGTACAATCAGAATTGATTCTTTGCTTTTAAATGAATATAACTATGAATATTTGGTAAAATAGTCCTTAATATATAATATCCACTTGTATTAGCTAAATAGTTTATACCTTATATCAATTAAATCTACTTGAATATGTTCTTAAGCTCTTTCAGAAACAATAAGTTTAAGAGGAGCTTTAATAGTAGATAACCTGTTCAAAGAACAGTTTTTACATCTTTTAAGCACTTATTTAACCTTATTATGTTTGATTCTATAGTAATTTTACTTAATTACTAGCCATACTTTATCTTGTCCTGTATGAAGAAGTTTGATATGTTCTTGTACAATAATATCAAATACCTTATTATCTTATACAGCATATCTCAGTTCTAAATAATATAAATCAAGCAATCGATATAATTGACAGTCCTTAAGCTTAAATTGAGTAAATGCTCTGTGTTTTAGGTTGGTATCTGCTTGATTCTCTGGTTTAAAGCTTAGGTTGTCCAAAAACACATGCATTCTTTGCCAGTATTCTGGATTAATTTGTTCCTTATTAGTATAGCCTTCACTATATATATATTCCTGAAAGGCAAAGCGTACATCATTAGGAAAAGGGTTGATTGATTCAATTAAAGCCATATTAAGTAGAGAATAACTTAATTGAAGGTTGTAAAGTGGGAGAAATCTGTTACATTTAAAGCTACACCGCTACTGTAGGGTAAAAAAGGGTAGGTGGTTAGTGTATAGCCTAGG
The DNA here is from genome assembly GCA_002812745.2 of Scytalidium lignicola. Taxonomy (NCBI): domain Eukaryota; kingdom Fungi; phylum Ascomycota; class Leotiomycetes; genus Scytalidium; species Scytalidium lignicola. The sequence continues at coordinate 2,435 of NCSJ02000190.1, forward strand.
CCGTACACCAACCGTAAAATTAGCGTATAACCTAGAACACATATAATTGTGTACTGTACTCCATACTACAGATGAACTAACAATAAGTATACTTTTAATGTTTAATTTAATCTTTTTATCTAACTATCAATTTGTAAGTAAAATGCTATTAACATTTTCCTATTAACATTTATATACTTAGTTAATGTTTTTTTTTTAAAACTTTAAAGTAAAGTATATATTTTAATCAGATATAATACTTTTTAATACTTTAAACAATGTTATAATATGTTATAAGAATGCTTTTACTACTTTTTCTACACCTTATATTTTATCTTATAGTATAAAGATTATATATTTTATGAAAATGTTTATTATTACTAGAATACTATTATAATCCNTTTTTTATTACTAAGTCTTTAAACTTTAATAACTTAGTAATGAAGTTTTATACAATTATTTGCTATAATCATGTTAATATCTTAATAAGCTAGAGCATCTTATAAAGTCTAAGCTTTAAGTTCTTTGTTCTATTACAAATATTATACTCTTTTATAACTTTCTTAATTGTCTGTTTTATTCAATATAAATAATAATCTTTTTAAATCTTGTAATAAGTTCTTTTAGCCTTAAAATGTTTATTTTATAACAAGGTATACTATTCTGTTAAGAATTCTTTTAACAGTTTCTTAAAAATATATAATTTCTTGTTTTAGTATTACAACTTATCAATTTGCTTTTATTATTCATTCTTCATCTAAAACTTTTTTATTTTCTGTATTATCATTATTTAATTCCTCATAGATTTTCTTAATTTAAGTCTTGTTAACTACTGTTAATATAAATATTAATTGTCCTTGATTATAAGTAANTTTTTTCTTTATTATCTGTTAAGATTACTTATTATAAGCTTAACTTCTCCTTGTTTATATACTCTAGTTTTCAACTTAAAGCATTAACTTATCCATTATTAATTCTTTTAATATGTTAAATCCTGAAATTGTATTCTAACAAAGTTTTTGCTTATTTAGTTTATTTTACATTTAATTCTTTAAATAATATAAAATGCTTCAAATTCTGATAATCTATTAATATTTCAATCTGTTCTCTTATTCTTATAGTATATATTCTCTATTTTTTTTAGTATATTTACAATTGTTAATAATTCCTTATTGTAAATAAGATAATTTTGNTTTTACTAAGCTGAACTTTCTTAAATAGAATACAAGTAGNTTTTTACTCTTTTTGCTTATTTTACTAGTTTAAGACTATACTTAAAGTATAGTTTAATATATCTGTTTTAATCTGAACAAGTTTGTCTAAGTTAAAGATCTTAAAACTCTAATTCTCTTTAAATACTTTTTTAACTTTGTTAAAAGTATCTTATTATTTCTTTTTCTATTTATAAAGCATATTCTTTTTAATTAATTCAGTTAATGATAATACTATTCTTAAATAGTCTTTTACAAACTTTTAATAGTAATTTGCAAATCTTAAAAAGCTTTATAACTTTTTCATTGTCTTAAGTATTATTTATTCTTTGATAATCTTAGTTTTTTCCTTAATTATTTTAACCTTANTTTTTTATAATAATATATTCTAAAAATTGTACTTTTATCTTATAAAATTTGCATTTCTTTAGTTTATATTAAAACTTTACTTTTTTATAACACTTTAAGTATTGCTTTTATATATACTTTATAAGCTTTTAACATCTTTAAATATATTAACATATTGTTTAAATATACTATAACAAATTTCTCTAAGTATTCTTTAATACTTTTGTTTATGATTTTCTATATTATAACTAGTGTATTTATTAATTTAAACAGTATAACTAATAGCTTATATAATTTGTATTTAATTCTGATAATAACTTTTTTATTTATCCTCTTTCTTGATTTTAATAAAGTTGAATATTAACTATAAATCTAGTTTTATGAAGAACTTAGTACTTCTAAGCTTATCTTTAATAATCTTTATCAATAACAATAGATATTAGTCTTTAATTGTTCTTTTATTTAACCTTTTATAGTCTTTATAAAGCTTACCTTTTAAGTTATCTAGTTTTTTCGCAAATAACAATAATATTTTTATTNAAAAAGTTTAACTTTTAATATAGTCTTCTTCTAACCATTTTATTTAATTATTCATTTATTACTTTATCTTCTACTATTATTATTAAATATACTAGTTTAAATAATAGTTAAAATCCTTCTTCTAAGTTAATCTTATAGTCTTATAACTAATATTCTAATAATGTTAAGTTTTCTAGTCTTTCTTTAAACAATTTTATTTATTCTTTATACTCTTCAAGAATATACTTAAGACTTTTATCTTGTCTTGACTAACCTGAAATTAAACTAATTTCTATATTCTTAATCATAAGCTAATTAAGTTTAATTACTTGAATAACTTTAAGCTTTTTGTCCTTTATAACTTTTGTTAATATTTTTAGTAATTTCTCTTGTAAAAACTTTACAATTTCCTCTTGTTAATTTATCCTTGAATTGCTCTTTTACATTTATAATATATTTAATATTATTTTGAAGTTTTTAATATAAATTATATTAAATACTATTTTCTCTTAATAACTTGTCTTAATAATCATTATTATTAATTTGATCTTTACTTTAACACTTTGCTTTGTGATAAAATTATTTACAAGTCTAATTAAATATTTATAATCTTTAACTTAAGTATTTATATTTAATTTCACTATAATTTCTAATGTTATAAAATTTTCTACAACTTTAGAATTTAATAATACTTTTACTTTTTTATCTAGTTATAATAACTTCTAAAAAGAATATATTCTTATTTAAAGCTTTAAGTTTTAATTCTTTAATTACTTTTTTTCTTTATATTATTAGTAATTTATCCTTGTTTATCTACTAAGTCTAGTAAATATAATTAACNTTTTTTATTATTCTTCTTTTACTTTGTTTTTTACAACTTTTAAAGCTTTATCTTAGTGTTATAATTCTTATTATCACAGCTTGATAAGTGCTGAAATATCAGCTTATAAGGAGTTAAGGACTAATAAGTAGTTAGGTTATATGACTTATGTAAGAGGTATAAGCTGGTAACGTATTTCCCGGTGTTACCGATCACCTTATATTACCGATCACTGAAATTCAAGGCAAAATTGAGCAAAATGGACCTCTTAATAACTTAACAATAACATTATATTTATATGTTCTATTTTAATAATATAAAAAATATAATTGATTTAATTATTATTGTTGAATTAAGCACAGCAAGAGGTTGCGTAATCGGGGTTACTCAAATATATTGTGGTGTTTTAGTGTAGCTACGTACGTACAAGTGAAGCTAACTACTAGAAAGGGAAGTCACGTGTAATAAGAAAGTAGTGCCTGAGGTGGCACGTGGGATATCACAACACACCCCCATGTCACCGAAGCACCGAAAATTGATGCAAAAGTACCCCAAATCCCATACAAAAACGAGTGCGGAGACACTTGAGCCATAAAGCAAAATGTTGCAAGTGTAATACCGGAGCCCGAAATGGGAAATTTATCGATTCAAAGCAATCGATTTCAGGCCCAACAAATCCATAAACTTTGTATGTTTGACTGAATTCAAAGCTTTTGTAAGGCCGTCAGCCACCATATCTGCAGTAAGGACGTAATTCAAAACGATCTCTCCAGATTGCACCTTCTCGCATACAAAGTGATATCTGATATCAATGTGCTTAACCCTTTTCGATTGTTCAGTAGTCTCAGCCATAGAAAGGGAGCCTTGATTGTCGCCATTTAAGGTGATCTTAGAGCTTAAAACGTTGACCTGAAGTTCTGACAGCAATCTGGCCAACCATATAACTTTGCATGATACTTCAGAAAGAGCATAGTACTTAACTTCCATAGTAGACAGAGTAACACAAGGTAATCACTGACAACACCATGAAATAAAGCCTCCTCCCAAAAAGAAGAGATAACCTATGGTAGATCAACATGTTTCCAAACAACCATTGTAATCAGAATTACTGAAACCATAGAAATCAAGGTTTTTGTTTCCATCTCCTCCAAAGGTAATGCCAACATCTTGAGTGCTTTGGAGGTATTGAAAGACCTGTTTAACCAAATTCAAGTATTATGGAGATGGATTTTGTAAGAATTATGATAGTCAGGAGATTAAAAAGGACAAATCAGAATGCATTTATGTCATGAGATACATAACAAAACCAACCTTTTCAGAATAAAGCTAAACATTTTAAGGAGTAGTTATACTGTCATATTTGACTATAAACTTAGCTACATTCACCTCAAAAGAAGTAAAGTAAGGTTTAACATTGTTATACCTGAATCAATCAAGAATCTTCTTAATATACTCATCCTGGACAAGAGAAATGGTATGTTTTTCCTAATCCCATATAATATACACCCTTAAAAACCAAGATGCAAGTCCTATATCAATCATTTTGAATAAATCATAGAGAATTAGCTTGACCTCGTCGAATTAAGAGCCTCCAGGACTGATAACTAGAAAATCATCAACATAAGTACAAATAAAGATGCCTAAACATTGATTAAAAAAGACACTAAGGTTGGATTGAAGAGGAAGAAAGCTAATCTTAACTAACTTTAAATTAAGCTTCAATTGCCAACAACAAAGAGCTTGTTTCAGTCCATACAAGGACTTCAAAAGGAGTAGAACAATATAACTATTACCATCGACAATATCAATACATTTAACATCAAAAGCTCAAAGATCCTCAACGGTAAATCCCTCAAGGAGATTTATATAAATTTCTACGTTGATATCACCATTTAAAAAGGCTATAATGATGTCCATTTAGTGTATTTGCCAGCCATGAACAACAGTAACTAACATCAATACCTTCTATGTTGCTAACTTGACAACACTTACCTAAGTTTGATTATAATCCACTCCATAACATTATTCATATCCCTTAACTACAAACCTAGCTTTAAAGCATTCAATTTGATAGTCTGCATTGCGTTTAATGCAATAGACCTATCAGCCCTTCAAAGCATACTTTCCAGGAGGAAGCCGAGTAAGCTTGAAAGTCTTACACTTCACCAAAGACTTAAGCTCAGTTACTATAGCATCTTCTCATTCCTTGGAATACAGAGTATCAAGGGCTTCCTTGTAAGATTTCGGTTTTGTAAGATCATTTGTTATAACTAGGGCATACCCTAAATTCAGAGTAGAACAAGCTGTAAAACAATAGCCATAAGCCATAATAACTGTTAAAGGCTAACCAAGAATCTCTCCTTCATCAGGAAAGGCTCTAAAAACGACTGGAGATGGAGAAACAACTAAAGATAGAGCCTGAGTGCTTGATTTTGCAGCTTGCAAGTATATAACACAATTCTCTATAAGATCAATATATATAATATTAAAGTTGGTATGTCCTTGTTCAGACTTCTTATTCTTTAAGCCTTTCAGACAACCACAACCATGTTTGATAGGTATAACTACCTGAGGAAGCTCATCTTCAGACATCTCCTCCTCCTCCTCAGTAAGTTGTACAACCTCCTCAAACATAAAGTTCAACTGTAAAAGGAGAGTTATATCTTACAAAGTAAAAGGTAAAGATAATAGAGAATGTAAGGAATTAACTTCAGTAATAACTTCAGCATCTTGAACCTTGACAACAAACTCTTTTAAGCATAGATTACCCTTAGTAAAAGTAATATAAGAAGTGCAGACTAATTTGTAAGTGTATAAAGGAACTTAACAACAATAAATTGAGTTGCTCTTAAAGCTTAACAATATGTCCTCTTCAACCTTAAAAGCTATCTTTTAAGATACTACATAATGTTCCTTGTTAATATGTATAAAGATTTTGAAACTAACAATACAAAGGTTTAATAAATCAGGTTTGTAATTAATACCAGAAGGAAAAACCTATTTTATAAAGGCTTTAAATAGAATGATATTACCTATAAGAGTTTTGATTGTAAGATGATTGCTAATATATATAACTGACTTGTACATTTTATTCTAAAGTATAAGGGGAATATTAATAACAATCATAATAATGTAAGTTCTTATAAATATAAAGTGTTCAACTCTCTTAAAGACTTCATTTTACTATGATGTATAAGGAGTAATCTCTTTATGTTAAATACCTTTATAACTATAGAAGGCATCAAATTTCTCTTTACTAAACTCATTTCCACTATTAATTTAAATCAATTTAAAAGTAATATTCTACTAATTCTTAAGAAGAGTATAATGTATAATTATAATATTATATACACTTTTCTTTTCTTTATAAGTATAACCTTAAGTAATGCTAGAGTAATCATTTACTATAGTAATAGCATAATAATGCTTATTATAACTAACAAATATAATTGTATACATATTGATATTCAAGACTTTACCAACTTTAGTAAATTGTTTTCTAGGTTCTTTAAAAACATTTTTTTCAAAGCAATTATATTTATATACCTTGTAAAGGAAGAGGTCTTTGTCAAAAACCTTCTTTACTAGCTTAGTATTAATACTAAGAGTAACTTTAATTGTATTCTTAACAACCTCAAGGCTTGTATGTACTAAACATTGATAAATAATATCCAGACTAAGAATTGTTTAACAAGCAAGAAATACTAAAATAAGTATTATTAGAATAAATGTTAATCTTAAATAGATACTAGCAAAGGAGGTAATAACAACATTATATTCAATGTTGTTTTTATCAAATATACTAAATGAAATAATATAAGTGTTATTATTCTGTACAAGGAATCTTAAAGCTCCGAAAATATTAACCAGAAATGTAAGTATATACTATACATTGATAAGTATCAAGAAGAAGGATGAACTATCCAAACGAATAATTTCAAGTATAATAATGCTTACACTTATAATTAAAGCAAAACTATTACTTGTCTTTATAAGATGAAGATTAAAACACATTGAATAAGAACCAAAATCAAACCAATTAAGATTATTAGTAATGTAATTAATAGTACTTGTATCTATAATCTACTGATTGTGTATAAACATGGAGAAAGCCATAGGATTAACAATAACCAAGCTGGTAATAACTAAGTTAACAGAGTTAAGGTTAATAATATTAGATTTGTCCTTTAAATCAAACTTCTTAGGTTTATCCTCACTTTTCTTCTCCTTCTTCTTGTTAAACTACTTTGCCTTATATTCCTCAAGCTTTTCAAGATGCTTTTGAAAACAATCAAATTCCTTATAACTATTCTTCTTGCAATAATTGCATTTAACGTTCTTAGAGCTTTTTAAATTGCTTAAATTAGAATTGTTCTTGTTATACATGATGATACCAGAAGAGTTAATGACAAAGATAAATTCATCAGTAATGTCCTTTATAAGTTGAGTAAGTGTAAGTAACTTCTCAGATTTACTAGTTGAATGTTAACATTCAGCTTAAATAAGATATTCATCCTCAAGACTAGAAATAAAGACAAANTTGATAGAAAAGCTTTATGTTATCACCCTTAACAGCCTTCAAATTGGCTATCATTGACTTGAACACAGCAATATACATACTTATAAAGTTGAAATAACTGCACTTGACAGATATCAACTCAGACAAGAACTTCTGTTGTAAATTATAACCTTTTCCTTGATATTAAGCTTTTAAAGTAACTTAAGCAAACTTTACTATATCACAATCCTTAATCAATAGCATAACCTCATCGTTAATATTGACATTAAGACATATATGAGTTTTGATGTTATCTTTGCACCAAGCCTTTTACTCAGGAGTATCTCCTTTAAAAGATGAAACAATATTACCAACATGATCTTCAAGACCTTTAGACTAGAGCAATACCATAAGACAAGAGCTCTAAAGGTTGTAATTCTCTAAACCCTTGAGTCTTTGGTCCTTTGGAAGAATTACAATTCCAGAATCATCAGCTATACTGAAGGTGATGGTTAAATGCATAGATATAGGTAAACAAAGACAAAAAAANGGTGTTAATCAACACAATCGACATGAAAGAAGAGTTAGCCCAATTATATTGCTACTAGAGTGCATAACCTGTTGAATTAAGCACAGCAAGAGGTTGCATAATCAAGGTTACTCAAATATATTATGGTGTTTTAGTATAATTACGTACATACAAGTAAAGCTAACTATTAGAAAGGGAAGTCACGTGTAATAAGAAAGTAGTGCCTGAGGTGGCATGTGGGATATCACAACAATTATTATCAAATTTTAAAAGTTTTAATTAATGTTAATAATGTAAAATTAACGAAATACTAATTTTGAGCTTAAAATTAAGATAATATTTAAGTTATATAATAATTATATAATTCAATAATTAAAAAATTTAATATATAATAAAGTATATATAGATATTTATAATTTCAAATTTGATACAATAACAAGTTATAGTTGTTGAGTTATTAAGAGGTCCATTTTGCTCAATTTTGCTCTGAATTTCAGTGATCAGTAACATAAGGTGATCGGTAACACTAGGAAATACGTTATAAAGGATATAAGGTTATACTAGGTTAGACTAGTTAGACTTAACATATAAGAATTGTATATATAAGAATATACTCCTTAAGCTTTAGTTAAGAACCTTGTATTCAACTTAAGTTATAACTTTAATATATATACTTGTTTACTATAATTACAAACAACTTACTTTTATATAAACTCAACAAGAGTAACTAAACTTACTTACATAACCATGTTATAAGAAGTCTTATAACATTTTGAATATTATTATATAAAAGTAAGTTATATTAGACTTGAACAAGTATTAGATGGAAATATAATGATTAATTTAGAAGAAAACTTTAAAGAAAGCTTTGAAGAAAGTTCAATAAGTAAAAGCTCAAGTAAAGAAGTTGACTTAGAGAATGAAGTTATAAACTTAACATAAGTAAGATTATTAATAGGATTTATAATAAGAAGACCTTTAAAGGTATTCGTATTAATAATAAGAAGACCTTTAAAGGTATTATTACCAGGATTACCAAGACTACTTAATCTAGGACTAATTGTTATAATTAGTATAATAAGAGAAGGATTAAGGAAGGAGATAAATATAGTCAAACTAGACTTCTTTTATGAAGATAAGAATAGGCTTAAGGTATACTTAGTATAAACAAGAATATATCTAATGTTAAATAAGCATTTATTTATAAATAATATATAAAAGGTATTATAAACAACATTATACCTTAGAAGGATTGTAGTAAATTGGTTTTAATCATTTTTGAATGATTATTTTAATTATATAAGAGTATTAACTAATAAAGAAACTTAAAAACTTCTTAACAGTTATAATAAGTATATTAAGGAACTTAACAAGTTGTTTAAAGATAGTAATAAGGAAAGAAATATAGAATAATGTTTTTATTATCTTAAATAAACAAAAANGTGTTAATGATTATATTGCTTTGTTTAAGCAATACTCAGTAAGAATAAATTAGAATGAATAAGCTTTACTTGTATAATACAAGAGAGGATTAAAGGATTAAATATATGATAAACTATATTAAAAAACTTAATTATAGAATTGGAAACCTTAATCAATTATTGTATTATAATTAAGAATTAACTTTACAAGAAAGAATTAAACAAGAAAAGAATATCTTACTTTATAAGAAAGAAATATGGTTAAGAGAAGAAAAGTTAGCTAAAAGGAGATTTAATAAATCTTGATGTAATTAGAAAAGGGAAACCTTAGAAAGGCAAAAGTCAGAAGTTTAAAGGAAGAGAGAATTCGTTTAGAATTAACTTAGAAAAATTAAAAGACTATAAGAAGAAAAANGTTGTATTTTAAGTATAAACTTCTAAGATACTTTGTAAACAGTTATAAGAACAAAGGCAAATAAGTAGTAATTATAAGTATAAGTATTATAAGCATTCTAAGATAAGAATTATTATTATTAAGTTATGAAGAAGCTTAAACTAATATACTTAGTATCAAGGCCTTTATAAACCTTAGATTAAGTATAAGAGAGGATATTACTGAAGAAGTGTTAAATATTAAGGATTAACTTTAATTAAAAGTATATTATCAAATTAAAAGTAAGTGTTTAAGATGTTGAAGGATTATATATCTTTTAAGAAAAGATAATAACAAGACCTTTTAGTAAGAAACTAAAATAACTAGTAAATTATATTATGATTAAGATAACTTAGTATTAGTCATTAAAAGAAGTTGTAAAATTATTATACTTACTTAAAGTAGATTATGATTATAAGAAGTGATATTAAGATTACTAAGATTAGTAAATAAGATTATTTATTAAGATTTAATTAGTAGATACTAGACAAGAAAACCTTTAATTAATTTATTTAGAAAAAACAAAGTTTATTAATAAGAACTTGAGTATTTGAATATAAAAGAAGTAATAATATCCTAAGTGAAGAAAATTCACTAATAAGAAGTATTAAATAGATACTAAGATCTGTTATAGATTGTTATATAATAGTACAAGAAGAGTTAGATAAGTTTCTAGATCTTAAGGTAAAAGTAACAATTCTAAGTATTAATAAGATAAATATTAAAGAAATCCAAGAATTAGCCTTGAGAATTGTAGAAAATAAAGTAGAAGAAGAGTAGTAAAGAAGTTAACTATGATTACTAGACTTAGTAAATAGTTAAGGATAGACTACTAATGATGTAGAAGAGAGAATAACCAAGGAATTAAGATTTAGAGCTTTTAATGAAAATGTATTGTTTTTAAAAGTTAAAATAACCAAACAAAAGGTTAAAGTATTAATAAATTCTAGAGTTATAAGAAATTTCATGATATTAAATATAATAATGAAATTAAATATAAATACTTAAGTTAAGGATTATAATTATATAATTAAGCTTGTGGATAATTCCCTTATAATAAAAAAGTGTTAAAGTAAAAACCAAGTTAATAACTATGAAGGTTAAGGTTAGTTACTAAAAAATAATAATATTTAATATAACTTATATTAAGAACTTTAAGATAATCTTAAGGATACTTTAAATGTAAAAGAATAGTTTAAGAATTAACTAATAAGAGAAAACTATAAAGTTTTCACAAGATTTATTATAAGAAGTATTAACAAAAGCAATAAAGGTTAAAGAACCTTAAACTATTCATATAATTGAATTTAGTTAACTTATAATTAAGGATATAGAAATTAATTTGATTTCAAATTAATTAAGTTAAGACAAAGGTCTTAAGTACATTCTTAAAGAATATTAAGAATAGATAAAGTTATTTAAAAAAANGATTAAAAGACTTAGTATTGTCAGAATGTTAATTATAAGATTATAAAATTAACCTTGAAGAAGGGTTTTAACTACTATTTAAGCTAGTATACTTAATTATAATAGTAAAGGATAAGGTAACAAAAGAATAGTTAAACAAAATGATTAAGAGAAGATTATACTAGAAGTTAAACTCTTTAATAAGAATATTATTATTATTTGTAAAAAAACTAGATAACTTAAAAGGCAAACTTTGTAAGGATTATAAAGATTTAAACAAAGGAATAATCAAAGACTAATATTTATTATTATTAATAAAGACTATTAAAGATAAGTTTAAAAGTATTAAGTTCTTTATAAAATTAGATTTATAATTAGTATTTAACCTTATTAAAATAAAAGAAGAAGATGAATAGAAAGTTATTATCAAGACTAAATATAAGTTATATAAGTTATTAATTATATTATTTAAATTAACAAATATACTTGTTATAATATAAAGAATTATAAATAAGGTTATTAGAGAATACTTAGAAGAGTTTGTAATAGTATATTTAGATAATATTTTGATATTTTCAAAAATGTTAAAAGAATATAGAATTTATATAAAGTTTATTCTTAAAGTATTATAGAAAACAAAGTTTTAATATAAACTTAAGAAATGTAAATTTTATAAAATAAAAGTATAATTTTTAGGATATATTATAATTGTCAGTTTACCTGTAGTACAAAGTACAGTATACAATTATATATAATATACTTATTGTACTATTCTATGGTTATTGTACAATTAAGAGTAAGAGGGTGAAACTATAAGAGCTTTGCTTGTTCTTATTACTTAATCAAGACTAGCTTACAAGGGCATATGAATATCATGTGTATATAACTATTATTTTACTAATACTAGAATTACTTTAAAAATGGCTGTACATTATAACTCTTAAAACGTTTAAATTTGTAGAGTTTTCTTAATTGCATGTTAATTGCCTAATTAAGAATAACTCTAAATTCTTCCTTTATAAAATCTTCTGTTCTATTACTTATATTGTCATATTCTATTTATTTTACTACTTTTAATTGTACTTTATTAGTATTTAATAGTTGTTTCAGAGCATTTAATAACTTTCCTTTAGTTATAGAATTGGTTAGATTTGTAATTCTTTTAATTTATTGTACTTTAGTGATTTAACATTGTTTGTACACTTAACAAAGATATATTATGTTAATCATGAGTTACTTTTCCTGTATAATTCTCAACTTGACAAGGTAATTGTATAATGACCTTGAATTTGTATATATAACCAGTAAGAGGTTGATTTCGAGGATTCTTTTGATAGTTAACTTGATCATAGCCTTTATATTGAATCTATAAGCTATTCTATACAGTTTTAAGGCTAAAATACTATGTATAACCTTTTTACACTTAATTAATGTCTAATGTAATATATTTATGTTTTCTTTATAATCTGTAAATGTTATAATATAACCAATTTATAATAATAAGTCTTTATTGTTTATAAATGAAGTATTTGTAAAGATTAATAGTTATAATATCTTTTTATCAAGTTTAACAAATTATATTCTTTTAATAACATTCTGAATTTACTATTATAAGTGTTTATTCAGTAATTTCATGTCTTCTTAGTTAAGATCAATAGCTTAGGTAATTACTAATAAGTCATATAATAACGTAATTCCCAGTCCACCGGCCCACCCGGTCTACCGGCCCACTGAAATTTACTGCAAAATCAACGAAAACTGTACATTAATAACTCAACAACTATAAAGTTAAAAGAAATAATTCTTTACAAAATAGCTAATTACTTTAATCTGATTTCAAATATTTAGTCATTCTTTTGTTTAAATACTTATAATATAGTTAAATTAGATTTTAGACCTTCAACACAAGGTTGTTTTATTATATAGCACAAACTATAAATGCTACACACGTCAAAATTTGTATACTTATTGATTATTAAATAAATAAATAGACTTCAAAGTTTGATTAAATATAATTATATATTTGTTAAGTTATTGATGTACAGNTTTCGTTGATTTTGCAGTAAATTTCAGTGGGCCGGTAGACCGGGTGGGCCGGTGGACTGGGAATTACGTTATATAGTCTAAGATTATATAATTTAATCTAGTTTAAACTGTTAAACTGTATAAATTTAAATTAAAACAATAAATATAATTATTTATTAATAAATTATTTATTAAATAAAAATAAAAATATTTTATAATAAAATTAAAATTTGTTAACTTTAATATTTTATTTAGTTTTTAAAAACAAAAAAAATTTTTAATTTAAAAAGTTAAAAATATATTGGCTATTTTTTAAATGGTTATAAATTTTATAAATTGCTTAAGTTTTTAAAATTAACTATTTAATATTATATTATTTTTTCATGATTTTTTTTTATATTTAACTTATATTCTTTAACTTTTAAATATTAAAATATTTTAATTATATAAATATAATCATAAAAAAAACTATATGTTAAGCATTTTAGCATTTAAAGCTAAAATATATAATTGCTTTTTTTTNGCGATTTAAATGATATTTAAGAAATTTTTTAACTAGAGATTATATAGTATACTTTTTACAATAATGATATATAGTTAATTCAAGTTAAAAAAGCGTTTAGTCAACTTAAATAATATATTATTCCTGATCGGTTTTAAAAACTAACATTGTTAACACTTTTATTTATACTTAGAATTGTACAACACAGTGTTTAAGCGATTAAAAAGCTTAAAGATTATNATTTTAAATATGTTTTTCAGTTTTTTTTGTATAATGNTTTTTTTTTTAATTTTCTAAAGCATTAAATATATTCTTGAATCTGTTAATTTGATTTGCACAGAGTAAGTTATAACTATATTAGCTTAAAAATATTTTTTGAAGTTAAAGTAAGAAGTAAGAAAAGAGTAACTAATTTTAAGAATAGTAAAAAANCTTTTTNAACTTATAAAAGTTGATTAAAGTCAAGTAAGAAAAANGAAAAANGAAGCTTTAGAAAAACAAGTTAAATATTTCTAGAAAAAGCAAGAATCAATGCTTTAGAAAGTGTATTTAAAAGACTTGAAAATATGAAAAGTTAAAAAAAAAAGAATATAAAGTTGTAATTGTATATATTAAATATAAAAAGAACAAGTAACATTTTATATTAATTAAATTATTATTAGAAACATTAAATAAACTAGTTGATCTAATTATAATTAAAAGATTTATAACTTTAGTAGATAACAAAGATATTAATATAATATTAAAGTATAATTATATAAAAAAAAATAACTTTCTGAAAATTCAGATTTAATAATAAATGACTAAAGTATTAAAACTGCAAGTGTTTAATTAGAGTAAAAATCCGGAATTACAAAGTCATTATAGATAAATTTGGATTTTGTAGAGTTTGAATAATTATTTCATCATAGTAGAGATAAGTCCCTTTTCTTAAATACAAATTGTATAACAATTTATATAGTTAAGCTATCTCGTGAAAGGTGACAAGATTATTTGAAGTGATGAGAAATTTGGGCTAACTACCTTTAAGTGGTTAGTAGCAAAATTACCTTTCAGCTAAGTGCTTACCAACTATTAACAGTTAAAAATTAAATTAAATTAAATCAATTCCAACACTAATTGTAAATAATTGTCAGTATATAAACTAGAAAAAGCAGTTAACAGGATAACTTCTCCTTTTACACTCTATGATAATTTTCTACAAAAGAAAACAGCTTTATTCACAAGAATAGATTTGTGTAAAAGTATTGAATTTGATAATTGTCTTTGAATTTGTATCAAAAGCCCTAAAATTGAATATTATAGAGAAAATTTTCAGGTGACTTTTGATTTAATATACTTATTATTCTATTCTAGATACCCTAGATTCGACTTGAAAGCTTTAGCATAACTAGACTCATGTCCAAGTAAGACCCTTGCACCTCTTTTCTCCACCAAATTCTTAACAAACAATCTACTTCTAAACCATTCATTGTAATCTCTCATCAATCTACCCGCCGGTCTCCCATCTTCATAATTCTCCTTGACATGGAATAAATCAGAAGTTATGATGCTAGTACCGCTTTTCTGCATCTGTAGTTCCATTACAATACTCCCTTCCGTATGGCCGGGACAGCGATGGAGTGTAATACCAGGCAAAATCTCAAAATGTGACTCAGAGAATGTATGCCAGTTAAGACGCGAGACTGTGAGGTATTGTTGGGAATAGAGTGTAGGCTCCATACCCGTTGCAGAGGTCCAGAATGCGTTTTTGAACTCGGCTTCGTGGACCCATATTTCGATGTCCTCTATGTTTGAGATGTGAGCATTGATCTGATTTAAAGGTGTTCATGTATAATTCGGAACCTGTATACGAAGCATCATTACATACTTCGGTCTAAAAAATGCTCCAGCCCTCCTGCATGGTCAAAATGTAAGTGACTCAGGATTACTTTTTTCACGTCCTTAATCGATCCTGCTCCAGTTGCTTTGATAGCTTCAGGCAAGCCGTGGATCTCCTTTTGCCAGATACGCGGCATGCATTCAACCATAACCTTGTCCCAGTTTGAAATTGCATCCTCACATGATCCAGTATCAAATAAAATTAGTCCAACCCCAGGATAATGAATGAGGGCTGCAAACATGGCTAGAGAGCGCCTCTCGTGTTTCTGTGGTGGCAAATGTGCTGGGAAGATGTTTGTTCCATAAAGAACGCCAGATGCATCACTATCAAGACTACCTAGATTGAGTATCTTAAAAGGAATAATAAGCTTATTTCAACAAATACACAGATGATTGACTAGCTGGGACGCATACCCATAATTTGGAGTTATCAGGCATGCATGACAGTGCGGTCAGAGGAAATGCTGACATGTTTACGAAAATGATGATCTTAATGGTTTGGGTACTATTTGAGATATATTTTGGGAACTGAATACTTTATTTTCTTTACGACTTTCTGTGTTCTTCGTCTCTATATTTCAGTTATCTCTATGTATTATATCTTTTTCCAATCCTTAGTTAACCTACTCCATCAAAAATACGGCGCTCGAGATTTCCCACTCCAAAAATTAGACTGCGATATTCAATTCAAGATGCCGATATTATTTCGCTGAGCTGTCGGTGAAATCAGTCATCTGAGCCATAAAAGTGTCTTTCTAATAAGTTTAGGAAGAGTGGATAGAATGTTGTCTAGAAAACCTACAGGATGGAATCTTCGGTCAGTGGAAAGTGCTATATTATAGTATACAGCGATTGTCCTAAGCTGGCCACTCTAGCGTTTTCTCTGAACGATGGTGCAAAATACTTTCTCGACTAAAATTTAAAGGCATGGATTTGAAATATATATGTATTGCCAAAACCAAACATTGTTATATAATAATAATAGGGTAGCACATTTGAAAATACCTTACGAGAAAAATAACTGAAGTAATGAAATCATAACTTCGTATTTGAATATCATTGAAGTTACAACTATAATGATTGACTGTCAAGTATCTATCTCTAGTTTTGACTCTGAGTTTTCTATGTTCATCTACGAGAAAAGTAAAATTTATAGTAAATTATATTAACAGTCATTTATGCCCATTAACCTTACTATTTACCATGCCATGTTTACTTTGAATATAATCAATCCCATTCACAAAGTAAGGAAGGAACTGAGCAGGATTCTCCGTGGCAGGAAAGTGACCCAATCCCTTCATGGGTGTAAACACTGCTCCAGGAATCTTGGCTGCAGTGACAGCACTATCAGCCGGCGTACAACTGTAATCATATTCTCCCGTAAGCATGAAAACCGCACAAGCGTTTGTATCAATAGATTCAATTCTCCCCCTTCCATCCCAACCACGAAAGTAAAATTCTAGATCACCGCTGAACATCTGTATGCCCTGTGAAGAATAGGTCCACCATATTTGACGCCTGTATTTAGCAGGCGATGTAGGTGCTATCATACCACAAACTCGCTCTGGATTAATAGTGGCCTCATTCAGATACCCGGCCAGTTCATAGTTTGGTTGGTGAAAGGGAAGGTGGTCAGAGGCCTCACAAGGGATAACACCAATAACTTCAAGCTCCGCTGAACGCATAGCTACCGCTAGACAGACATGACCTGCCATGCTAGCCCCGCATACAATGACTTTTGTGAGCTTTAGTTTCTTAATAACCTGAGCAATTACTCCCACATAACGGTCCTCGTTTGTATGGTGCCCATGAGGATGCTGCTTATGACCTGATAATGAACGACCGTGGCCAGGAAGGTCAAAGGCATACATCGTCAACTTTTCTCGCAATGCCTTGTTATTCATTAGGCTATGATACTGTCTCGAATCGGCGCCTGCAGTATGGAGAAACAGTACATTCTGTGATCCTGTGCCGGATGTCTCCCAGAAGACCTTGCTTCTACCCCAGCCTTCCGTTTCTAACCACACATAGCGGCCAACAATAACATCGTCTTCCTCATCTTCAAAGGCTTCATCCACTGTGCTTTTTTGAACTTCATTCGCTACATCACGCGCGTGATCCAGAATGATTCTCCAGAGTCTGGCGCATCGACCAAAACCAAGGACATCTCCCAAAATCTGGTTCCCGGGTATGTCACCTAGCTTTCGTAGGATTCCCCAATAAGACTGATATGGTGGTACTGGAATTGCTGCAAAGAACTTCTGCCAGTCATCTGATCGTGCCGATAGTGTGAATACAGCATCGGGTGATGACGGGCAAATTGAAAGTTCAAGTATGCCTTTGGTAATCTTTGCATGTAAGGTCTCGTCATTACCTGGAGTTTTGTATGCGAAATGAGTGGCAACGCCTTTGGCGGCAGCAACGAACTCAGGGTCAGCATTGACTGCTTCTTCAAGGACCTTGATCCGGGACCCTAGTAGTGTGGAGAAGATTGATTGCTGCATGTTGAAACGATACGGTATAGCTGAAAGCAAATGCGGGATGGCACCAGGAATGGATTGAGTAGTCAGAAGTAGTTATGGATCTGGAGCTTAACAGCTAGATCTAGAGGCAATTCCTTTTATTTTGCTATGAAGATTTTCGCATGAGTATTTCCGATCGGCGTTAACTAAAGCTCGAGAAGCTCCACGAGAGTGAATACGTATGAATATTGATAGGGAAGTGAAAAGGGAGCCCCGCATACACAGAGCAGAGGAGTTTTATCCGCGCAAATACGCCGAGGTCAATAAATCGGTGTTTTCAAGATAAGCCAAGTCCCTAGCACGAAAGCCAAAGCAGCCACAATAGGTAACAAGATTAATATGAAGACTTCTTGAGAACGACAGAATTGTATTCGCCCAAGAACATTACTTGCACCACAATGGGGTTTCCAGAGCTCCCCCCCTCCATGTTGGCCTGCCAGCTTCTTAAGGTAGGTACAGATGTACCTCTAGCCCCTTATCACTACATAGAAAAACTTAACAGCTATCCTAGAGTCACATGATATCTGACGTTGACTATCGTAGTTCCATGAGCCATATGCCATTCATCACATTCCTGTACCTTCACGGCTCGATCCCTATGATATCCTGATCAAGGTGGCCGTTACGGCATTCTGCCACACCGATGCCATGGTCAGTGCCAACTTGATGAAAGACACCCAGCTGCCCATTACAGCGTCACATGAAGGTTGTGGCACCGTCGTCGCGGTGGGCAGCAGTGTACACAGCTTTCACGTCGGTGACCGTGTTCTGGCCGGCATTCCCCGAAATCGCTGCGGAACGTGCGCAGATTGCACCAGCCCACAGGAGCAGTATTGTGAAAACCGTACCGGAGGAATAGGGATGCAGGTCGATGGTGCATTTGCAGAATATCTTGTTGCGGACAGCAGGAATGGTTGTCAGCTCCCTGATAACCTCGATTTTGTCAATGCAGCTCCTTTGGCATGTGCTGGAATTACAGCCTGGAGGGGATTACTCGAGGCTGAATTATCCAAGGGTCAAGTCTTGGGTATAGTTGGTTCAGGGGGAGGCCTGGGTCATCTGCTTATTGAGTTTGCAAAAGCCCAAGGCCTAATAGTCGTTGGAGTGGATGTCCGAGATGAAGGGCTTCAACTATCGCAGGAAGCAGGGGCTAGCCTTGTGCTTGATGCTCGTGAGGGAACAGAGGCAGTGACTCGCAAAATCATGGAGTTTACTGGAGGAGTCCGAGCTGCAGCGACTATCAACCTAAGTGAGGCCAAAACTGCTGCCGGTTTAGCTTGCTCAATTACTGCGAAGCACGGCCGAATGATTCAAATTGCTCAGGTAAGGACATGTTTTCTATCTTCCCTTCTTCTATTCTAACTCAGTCCTTTTCTAATACTAAAATACTTCTTCTGCAAAGCCAAACGAGATTTGTATCCCTTATCGAGAGATTATATTTCGAGACATTCACGTCTCGGGTTCTCTCACCAGCTCGCGGAAGCAGATGCAGGACATGGTTGAGTTCGTAGCCAAGCATCGTATTCTGGTCAAGACGAACGTATATCATGGCCTAAACAATATTCCTATGCTCGTAGCCGATTTTCACGGTGGGAAAATGAAAGGCAAGGGTGTTGTAGTGGTTGATGCAACCCAATTGTAATGGAATTAGATGTGATAGACTCAGTACTGCACAGTTAAAGAAAAATGTACTGTAAAATTAAATCAGACTAGATTTGTTTTAGTATTGAAACGAACGTAGAATAAATTATTTATGTGTTACTTGTGATGCTTCACAAATAGAGATCCGTAAACCTATAGCTGTAAAGCCTGTAGAGCCTGTAGAAAGTAAGATTATCTAACCCATCCTAGGGGCCATTATCATGGAGGCCGATCTTTTTAGGTAGCTATAGCAATTGTGGTAGCTGCAGGAGTGTATATTATTGGTGATACGACAAACTCTCCCCCCTCTGGCCGTCTTAGGTAACAGATAGAGTACATCTATTTGTTAGAAAAAGACAGCAAACTTTATATACTTTACAACTCTTCAATGAGACAACCACGAGAAAATTCATGGTATGGTGTTATGTATCAAAAAACTAACATTTATTAACGAATCAAAATGGTTCAAATATGAGAAACTCATAATCCATGAAGACAGGGATTCGGTTTGCTTTGACCTCTTCTCTTCCCCACATTCCCCGCATCCCCATCATTCCCAATAATGCGGAGATTCTCTTGTCAACCCAACCCCGTAAATATCGCCGACCCACATGATTATTCAGCTGAAAAACGCCGACACGCTGTGATGCAGCGATGAGCTTCAATCTGCTCGCTGATTTTACCAGTGTGCTGCTCTCCTGGCTGGCTTATATGTGTGTGTATATATATCTGCCATCATTATTATTATTATTGAGCTTGATGAATGCACTCCAGACTTCCTCATCAGCCAAGTCCAAACCTAAGGTCCTCCTAAACTTTAATCCCCAGTCTCTGAAGACCATTACGCTAGCCATGACGACTCCGGGAAAATCTCCCGTAGATGTAGTTGAGGATGAGTTCAAGAAAGAAGACCAGGGAGATGTGGATCACTCTCTTCCCCCGGTGATGTACGATGAGGGCGAGGAAAAGGCAATCATGCGTCGTGTCGACTATCATCTCCTCCCTGTACTCTCCTTTCTATACTTAATGTCATTCCTGGATCGAAATAATGGTAAGACTAAACCCTCTATTTCCATATGCTTTATAACTCAAAGCTGCACTTCACTTATAAGAAACTAAATCCTGTCTAGTTGCCAATGCTAAAGTTGCCGGGATGCAAACCGACCTTCATATGACTGGCACGCAATACAATATCGGCCTGACGATATTCTTCATCTCATATGGTCTCTTCGAGGTTCCAAGCAACATAGCTCTTAAGTTCTTGCGTCCGAGTATCTGGATTCCTATAATCATGCTCTCTTGGGGCACTATCATGACGTGAGAAGATTCTTGATCCCTTTGGCAAACTCAACTAACAGTGATATATATATCTGAAGTCTCATGGGCTTGCTTCAAAACTACAAAGGATTCGTAGTAGCTAGATTATTCTTAGGAATTGCTGAAGTATGTACTATATTTATCTAAACTTGTCCCTTAATCCATATAGTTCTAAAATTTTCGGATTAATAGGCCGGTTTTTTCCCGGCTGCTTCTTACCTCCTGACTTGCTGGTACCCTCGCCATGAGGTTCAGAAGAGAATGGGATTTTTCTACGCCGCAGGTGCTTTATCTGGAGCTTTCTCAGGTCTCCTTTCTTATGCTATTGTCAAAATGGATGGTATAGGTGGGCTTGCCGGGTGGCGATGGTAAGTCTTCTTTTCTTCTAGCTAAATATTAAAGCATTCGTCAACCTATAAACTCTTAGGATTTTCATTCTCGAGGGTATTGCCACTGTCTGTTTTGCTGTTGCATCGCCATTCTTTTTGCCAGACGATCCGTCAAAGGCAAANGTTTTTGACCGAAGATGAGCAGCTTTTTATGCTCCACCGTCTTCAAGCAGATTTGGGCTTGCATGGAATGCGTTCTACGTACGAGGATAAATTCCAAGCAAAGTATTTCTGGGCTGCCGTAAAAGATTTGAAAATATATCTTTCCGTTTTGGTATACTGGGGTAATGCGATGGCTATTTATGGGTATATTCATAATTAACACCTTTTGGGGCAAGGAATGCATCACTAATCAAGATGCAGATTCATCTATACACTCCCATCCACCATCAAAGATCTCGGATACACTGCTTCTAATGCTGTAAGTGGAACATATAATTATCTCGTTTCTCACTATTAAAGTAGATTTTACAACTAATCCCACACAGCAACTTCTCACAATCCCTGTCTATATCGCAGCTGTCATATCCACTCTAACATCTGCATATCTTTCTGATAAATACAAAACTCGCTCTATCTATATCATCTACCCTCTTTTGCTTTCTGGGGTGGGATACATTATCATTATGGCAATACCTAAGGGCCGATATCCAGGAGCTATTTACGGCGTTCTATTCATTATTGCCATCGGATTATACACCACTATCCCAGGTTCTGTAGCATGGAATGGTACTATTCCCCAATTTTTATTTTTATTTTTGTTAAGATAAAGTCCAACCAAGAATAGCGGCTGATGATAAAATAAAATAGCAAACAATCTCTCCGGGTCATGGAAACGTGCCGTTGGAATGGCAATCCAGATTTCTATTGGGAGCCTGGGTGGAGCTGTTGGAACCAATATTTTCATCGAAAACCAAGCACCTCAGTACTGGATGGGTTATGGAATCTCTCTTGCCATTGTCGTTATGGGAGCTTCTGCAGGTCAGGTTCTGCGAATGTATCTTCAGCACGAGAACAAGAAGCGAGATGCAATCCCACTGGAGGAAATCCATGCAAGATATACCGAGGCTGAATTGGAAGAACTGGGTGACAAGAGTCCTTTGTTCCGTTATACATTGTAAGGTAGCTACTAGAGAATCCTTTAAGACTTGGAATTGGATTGTTGCTGTTGGGTATACAATATACGCAAGCACACAGTATATGTGATCCCAGGTGTATATATAAGGCTTCCTCCCACTTCTGTAGCAAAACCAAGTCGTCAACTCCAAATATATCCGCAACAGTTGCGATTGAGCACTCCTTATAATAAAAGGGCTGTGCCCCAGTGAACATCAGTAGCGTAACTTCCAGGTATTCAGAAGCTACATTTATTTTTACTAACTACAAGAGAACGCAAGTAAAATCGAGTAATGAATTTGTAATTAAGTTAAAATTGATAAAAATATTAATTTTAAATCTAATATAAATGTTAGTAGAATAGTAGTTACATACATGTAATATTTATGTGTTCTTATAAATTAGTTTTGATTGAGTAGTAAGAGTAAGTAAAGCTTTTACAACTTTACTCTTTTACTTTTAATTGTATAATAATTATAAAATAACATAATAAGTATATTATATATAATTGTATACTATACTATATACTATAAGTAAATTAACATTAATTAGTTTGTATATACGGATTAAGAGATTATCATTTATTAGTAAAACGTTTAATAGTTCCTTTTAAAGCTGAATTTTAAAAGATTATAACTACTATTTAATTAAATGTTTAATAGTTTTTTTACAAAGTTAAAATCTACTTAGTCAAAGAGGAAAATAATTATTCAACAATTATAGTTTAATTAGAAGAATATTTGACAATCTTCTTTTGTAATTATTATTGTTAAACTTGTTTTTACTAAAAATAATATGTTTAGTTAAACATTTAATAGTTTATTTATAAAGTTGTATAATTAGCTAATTAACTAATTGTTAGTAGAATAGTGGTTATGTACACGTGATATTCATGTGCCCTTGTAAGCTAGTCCTGATTAGGTAGTAAGAACAAGTAAAGCTTATTTCCAATTTAGGTTATATTACTGTTACGGTCTAGCGTTACAGTCTCATGGTCCAGACTATACAGTCCACGGTCTGAGATCAAAATTTTGAGACCAGACGTGAGACTATAGTCTGGTCCGACCAAAAAATGGAGACTGTTTCATGGTTCGGTCTCAAAAACCTGAGACTGAACTGTGTAGCTTACGGTCTCGCTTAAATTTTTGCGGACGAGACCATGTGGCTTATGGTCTTGTCCGGACAGGACCACGGTCTGATGCAACGGTCTGGCCAGTCTATTCTTAGTTAAAGGAAATCAAGTTATTATTCAAGGTAATCAAGCTACTGTTAAATTTAATTAGGTTATTGATTATAAGTATTTCCTTAGCCTTAGCCTAAAATTTAAGCTTCTTTTGCTCAATGTTTACAAAGGTGTTGTTAGCTAAAAACAGTATATTGTCAGTTTATAAGCTAATAATTCCAAATCTAAGGGTATTAGTGTATAATAAGCAAGGGTTGTATATAGACTAGCTTATCTGAAGTTATTTAACATGATAACAGTAGTAAATATTAAATTAATAGTTCCTTGTTTTAAGAACTTTGTACAAAGGCTTAATAACCTTTAAAATAGTGTTTTCTCTTATACTTAACTTTGTAAAAGGATAAATATAAAAGTTGTAATTTAAGTTTGTATTCGATTAAATATAAGCTTGTAATATATTTTATAAGTAAAATTTTTTCTTTAATATTATAATTATAATAACTAAAATCAAGCATTGACTAACTTATTAGATTATAAGTAATTAAGTCAAAACCAAGTCCTTTTCAACATTGTTATAAACTTGAACAATTAAGCATAACTTTTTAAAAGTTAAACTTATTTTAATATTCTTAACCTTATCAATGAACTTAGAATTAAAGATTTTAATGCCTTTTAAGACAAATGATATAAGTATAACTTTGAATATACCCTTTTCAAATAGCTTATTGATTTTCTTATGTTGAGATTCCTTAAATTGCTTTGCTAAAGGTATAATTCAAAGTTCTTGTTGTATATAAATTATAATATCAACTATTAAAGCTTGAATAGCATTCTTTTAAGGTTTATTACAATGTTGTTTAGATAACTTTGTAAGTATAATTAATGTTGGTTAAGGTTTAACTTGAATTATATCCTTATTATATTAGATTTCTTAAGTATTTTATAATTGTTAAGTATTTTGTAATTCTTGAACATCATCTTCTTTCAAGTATAGTTTTATCATAATACTCTTGAACTTTGTAAGACTATTTAGTAATTATAGTTTACAAGTCTTATTGTTCATTTCTAACAATTTGAATAAGCCTTTCTAACTTTTAACATACTCTTTATTACTCTTATGTTATACAAGTATGTTTAAATTGAGTAGTAAATCATAAATAACTATTATTGTTATAGACTGAGTCTGGGGTGGAGACAGTGAATCACAATCAGGGAGGTGGTGGCACCAATAATTAAGCTTGTTCTATTCTCCAAACTAATTCCTGAAGAATCCAAATCATAATGGCTGCTTGGGTTACCCCTATATACGTCAGGTCCCGTGTGCTCTTGAAGCGAGCCCTTATCTTAATACTCTGTTCACGTGCCTGGCGCACTACGTGCGCTTCCCAGGCTCTGCGATCCGGGCTCTAACAATTATTAAGAGTTTATTTCGTTGATTCAAGGCATCTTGTACTTGTCTTTAAGCATAATAAGCTTAAATCTTATTCATAGCCTTTTTAATTGTTATAACTTGTTAAGTTACTAAAGAAGCAAGAGTATTAAGTTCTAACATACAAGGGAATACTCTAAAGACAAGTAAGGTTAGTACAAGGCTGTTAAGGCCTATTATATCATTTACAACCTTGATAACTATCTGTAAGGCTATATTCTTGTTAAGATTAAAGAGTTCTTCAAAAACAATTTAATATACTTAACATAAGACAGTATAATAATGTTTAACTTTTCTAATTGACTAATATGCCTTTATAAGTATATACTTAATAAAAACCCTTATCATAATAACTAAGTACTTGAAATCCTTGTTGATAAAGCTCTTATCAACATTATGAATAGACTGGCCGAACGGTCTGGACCGTGGACCGTTACGCTAACCTATTTAGGACTACTTTCTTTAATAATAATAATTATTAAATTAAATTTTTTAATTTTAAAGTTTTAATGTTTTTAAATATAATTCTTTAAAAAAATTCTAAAAMTAGTAATTAAMTAAAGTAATATAAAGCTTTTTTTAAAAAATTATTAATCTTTGTAAGTATATTATTTAATTACTATTTTTAGAATTTTTTTAAAGAATTATATTTAAAAACATTAAAACTTTAAAATTTAAAAATTTAATTTAATAATTATTATTATTAAAGAAAGTAGTCCTAAATAGGTTAGCGTAACGGTCCACGGTCCGGTCTAGGTGGCCAGTTTAATTATATGTGTTGAATTAAGCATAGTAAAAGGTTGTGTAATCAGGGTTACTCAAATATATTATAATATTATACAATAGTAATTATGTACAAGTAGAAGAGTTAACTAATGGAAAGAAAGAAGTTATGTAAGATATGATAAATGAGATAACACTGGATATCACAACATATTCTTATGTTATTGAAGTATTGAAAATTAATGTAAAAGTACTTTAAATCCTATATAAAAACAAATATAGAGACATTTGAACTATAAAACAAAATGTTGTAAATATAATACTAAAGCTTGAAATAAGAGTTTTTATTAATTTAAAATGATCGATTTCAGACTTAATAAATTTATAAACTTTGTATATTTGACTAAATTCAAAGCTTTTGTAAGGTTATCAATTATTATATCTATAATAAGGATATAATTCAAAACAATCTTTCTTGACTATACTTTTTCATATACAAAGTGATATCTGATATCAATATGTTTAGCCTTTTTTGATTGTTTAATAGTCTTAATCATAGAAAAGAAGCTTTGATTATTATTATTCAAGGTAATCTTAGAGTTTATAATGTTAACCTAGAGTTTTGATAACAATCTGGCTAATTATATAACTTTATGTGAAGCTTCAGAAAGTATATAATATTTAACTTTTGTAATAAACAGTATAATATAAGATAATTGTTAACAATGTTATAAAATAAAGTTTTCTCTTAAAAATAAAAGATAACTTATAATAAATCAACATATTTCTAAACAATTATTATAATCAGAGTTGTTAAAACCATAAAAATTAAGGTTTTTGTTCTTATCTTCTTTAAAGATTATATTAACATCTTAAGTACTTTAAAGATATTAAAAGACTTGTTTAACTAGTTTTAAGTATTATAAAGATGGATTTTGAAAGAATTATAATAATCAAAAGACAGAAAAAGAAAGATCAAGATATGTTTATATTATAAGATATATAACAAAATTAACTTTTTCAGAATAAAGTTGTATATTCTAAAGAGTAATTATACTATTATATTTAATTATGAACTTGGTTATATTTGTTTTAAAAGGAATAAAGTAAGGTTTAACATTGTTATACTCAAATCGATTAAGAATCTTCTTAACATACTTATCTTAGATAAGTAAAATAGTATATTTCTCTTAATCTTATATAATATATACTCTTAAGAATTAAAATACAAGTCTTATATTGATTATTTTGAATAAATTATAAAGAATTCACTTGACCTTGTTAAATTAAAAGCTTTTAAGATTAATAACTAGAAAATCGTCAATATAAGTATAAATAAAAATACTTAAACATTAATTAAAGAAGATATTAAGGTTAGATTGAAGAAGAAGAAAATTGATTTTAACTAATTTAGAATTAAGCTTTATTTGTTAATAATAAAGAGCTTGTTTCAATTTATACAAGGACTTTAAAAGAAGAAGAACAAGGTAATTGTTATTATTAATATTAGTATATTCAATATTAAGAGTTTAAAAATTCTCAACAGTGAATTTCTCAAGGAGATTTATATAGATTTCTATGTTGATATTACTATTTAAAAAGGTTATAACAATGTTCATTTAATATATTTGTTAGTTATAAATAATAATAACTAATATCAATATCTTTTATATTGTAAACTTGACAATATTTACTTAAGTTTGATTATAATCTACTTTATAATATTGTTTATACTCTTTAACTATAAACTTAGCTTTAAAGTATTTAATTTGACAATTTACATTATATTTGATATAATAGACTTATTAACCTTTTAAGGTATACTTTTTAAAAGGAAGTTAAGTAAGCTTAAAAGACTTAAGCTTTATAATTGTAATATCTTGTTATTCTTAAGAATATAAAGTATCAAGGGCTTCTTTATAAGATTTCGGTTTTGTAAGATTATTTGTTATAGTTAAGGTATACCTTAAATTCAGAGTAGAATAAGTTGTAAAATAATAATTATAAGTTATAACAACTGTTAAAGGTTGATTAAGAATCTTTTCTTTATTAGGAAAGGCTTTAGAAATGACTAAAGATAAAGAAACAACTAAAGATAAAGCTTAAGTACTTGATTTTGCAATTTACAAGTATATAATATGATTTTTAGTAAAATCAATGTATAAAGTATTAGAATTGTTAAGACATCCTAGATTAAGCTTGTTCTTTAAGCTTTTTAAACAATTATAATTATGTTTAGTAAAAGTAATTACTTAAGGAATCTCATCTTCAAAAACAATCTCCTTTTCCTTAGTAAGTTATATAACCTTCTTAAACATAAAGTTAAGTTATAAAGGAAGAGTTGTATCTTGTAAGGTAAAACATAAAGATAATGAAGAACATAAGGAACTAACTTTAATAATAGTTTCAACATCTTAAGCCTTGACAACAAGCTTTTCTGGATATAAATTACCCTTAGTAAAGGTAATATAAGAAATGCAAACTAGCTTATAAGTATATAAGAGAACTTAATAATAATAAATCAAGTTACTTTTAAAGTTTAACAATATACCTTCTTTAACTTTAGAAATTATCTTTTAAGAAGTTATACAATATTCTTTATTAATATATATAAAGATTTTAGAATTAATAATATAAAGGTTTAATAGATTAAGCTTGTAATTAGTATTAAAAGAAGAAACTTATTTTATAAAAGCTTTAAATAAAGTAATATTACTTATAAAAGTTCTAGTTACAAGATAATTATTAATATATATAGTTGATTTATATACTTTGTTCTAGAGTATAAGAGGAATACGTGTATTATACCTAGCTTAGCTATATCTTTAGACAAAAAGCTGGGAACGAGCTAAAAGGAGCCAAATTAAAATGAAATCAAAACCTGAATATAAACACGTCATATATTCGGTAATTGGCCGATGAACTCGCTTAATAGAATAATTTATATTATAACAGGAGTGTAAAGGGGCTCATAGTCATTTATTCTCTTAAGCAAATTTTATAATAGCATGCTATTTTTTGGAATCTATTAAGGCTACAGTATAAGACTAATAAGTATGAAGTCCTTAAAAAATAATACTTAAAATTAGAATTGGTTTATCGGCTATAATATTTAAAGTATGGTGATGGAGTTTAACGGACCCAGAATTTAGATTGTAGATGATTTGCGATACTACGGCAATGTAGTTATTTACAAATTGCATTCTATTAACATTGTTGCCATCCAATCCTCTGTCCGTTGCTGTACCATATAGAAAGTGGGCCACTTTTACAAAGTATATAATAGCCCTATAATAAGATATTACTATACTAATCCACTGACTTCTTATTCACACAATCTTCAGTTTGTATCATCTAGAAGCAACCGCCTTGCCCACCTCATCCTTATGTTCCTGTTATTTTTCGGTCTGCTATTTCCATCATTTCCGTTGTGACCTTTCCGGGTAGTTGAAGTGGTCGTTGTCACAACTGCAGACGCGGCTGCCGTTCCAACATTAGAGAGGGAAAGCGTCTGAGTAGGTGAGGTCTTCGTAGTGACAGAAATCTTGAGAAGGGCTATAATATAATTAGCGAATAAAGTGACTCGGTAACATATCTCATGTACCATTGACGGCAGCCAAGCCTTGAACAGCCTCGCCCGTTCCGGCCTGCTGGTTTGCAGCTACAGCAGCTGGGAAATCAAGTTGGTCCTGAGCCACTTGTTTATTTACTTCATCTAATGATATACCGGTTGTAATCTGGTTTGCGGAATTCACATTTAGTTTGATGTCTGTTTGTTGTACGGCAAAGCAGCCACCAAATGGTCCCGCTTGGGCGTTGTTACGACACCGAACGGTGCAGATGTTACCAGTCGAACCTAGGAAGATAAGCATTAGATGCAATTATCTGATATAATGAGGATATGTTCTACCTCCTATACAGGCAAGGTCGTTTGGTAACATAACCGTTATGTTGAAGTCTTGAGTCTTAGCCTGGGACAGACCGTTCACTCCTGGTATGTTGTGCTCGACAGTCAAGTTATGGGAAATAATACCGGCATTACCTAGAACTATCAGCGGTGAAATGACCTCAACTCGTGTTACTCACTTGTCTGATCAAGATCGCACGTATATGGACCGGCCCCATCTGCATTGACCTGATACTGTTAGCTTCGTTGAACGAGTTGAAGGATGAGTCCCACCTGGTGGATCGCCACTGTCAAAGTAGATCCCTTCTTAACAGACGTAACTGTGCCGGCAGCGAGTTGGTTTTCAGTGTTCTCTCCCACATCAATGTTACCAGTCAACTCGGTTCGTCCACATTCGTTGACGACATTAGAAGCGATCTCACTATCACGGATGATGGTCGTGTCTTGTTGGCATGGACTTATGGTTGTACAATTTCTCGCAATAGCAGGATCAACTGTGAAGAGGTCAGATTCTTTGTTCCTCGACTATAGAGCACCAACCTTGAAAGCCAATACTAGCTGGTGAGCCCAACTCTCCTTGAGCCGCTAGGATAACAGCATGGGCATTGCAAAGTGATAGCAAGGCAGCACTGAAAAAGAAAGTGAAATACATATTGAAAATAGGTGACCTGCACGAGAATAAAAGGAGGAAAGAATACGAAATTATTGGAGAATCACCTGGACTCTTAGACTAGCAAAGAAGATAGGAAATAGGATACGGATCCATTGAAAGATAATACTTATCTTTATCTTTGTTGTTGGGGACTAAGCATGGCCATACAGTTCTACTGCCGAGAAGCATTGCTGCCGTATCCCAATTGCCAGCGTCGCGGGTGTGTGGATCTTGTATCCCATTATTTCACTATAAAACAAACCACTTAGACGAGTGAAACAGCGGAAAAGAGTCTCAAAACAGGAAAGCCGGATCTGTTGCACAATAGGAGGTATCTTAGCCCGCTACAAATACGTCTCTAAGTATATTATGCAACATTTTGACGATTGATTTGCATTCACGTAAGTTTGGGCGTTCAATGTTGGTGTGGATGAGTTGGCGCTTAACATCAACAAAACGCGTGATTGCAGAAGTATTATCACACCAGAAATGAGTTTGTTGAAACAAGTGCCAAGACAGGTAAATCCAGTTAAGCTGTTTTGGAGATCTATTTCAGCAGGTCAGAGTTGTTCTAAGGGTCGCTGGAGGGCATAAGGGGGTTTCAAGGCTGATGGAACCCTCACGATTAATGAATCGGTGCAGTTATCAAATTGAATATCGGTTGGAGATGCCTGAAAATGGCTTTCGTGTTGGTGATGCCATTAGCTTTAGACGATTGTGGGTACACATCCGACGCCCTTGCTTAGTGATCATCTTCCTTGAAACTGCGACAGAGAAAGGCCGCTCAATGAAGGTTGGGCAAGTGAAGCCGACGATGAGAGCGGGTCGTATCAGCGTCCCCTTTTACTCCACTAATATTAGATCCCCACCAATTTGGCGACAAGGATGGAGCTAGTCCTTGGGACTGGTGTAAGGTACAGTATTAGAGGTGGATAAGACTTTAATGCTGCTTTAGAGTAACTCGTTTCAAGTATCAGGCCATACGTTGTCTATCCTCAAGGTCAGTGACGGACGCAGGCCTCTCACACTAATGATAGATTGCGCTGCCCGCTCCGCTCGCCTTTCCTTCTGTCCCTTTCCTGATATTCAGTCTCTCTTTCCACAGCAGTCTGGTGTCTAAACTCACATATCTCATCCTCTGTAATTTATCTAAGTTTTCCCAGTTCTATCATCTATTTAGTTTCTGGAATTGATATAAGCTGTCTATCTAACATATTTCTATAAAACTACTTTTACGAATATATTAAGTTATATTTGAGGATTATATATAATCTAACCAGAAAGCATACTTTAATTTTATATTTAATCTTTTAATCTTTGATTTATATATGTTTCTTGTATAAATGGAGTAACTCAACTTGCCTACCAGCTCCAGTCGCTATCAAACGAGTAGGGCGGAATCAGCTGAGACTTGTGAATGGGACGCGTTGGTTTCGTACCACAAGGAACCAAGATCATCTATAGGAGGAATAGTGGTAGTTGTCTAAGTATCATATAGGTGCCCAAGCGATTGGGCGGAGGAATGACCGGATAGTTGTGAGGTTGACGACAATACGGATATTAATGATGCGATTTTGCCCAGCGACCAACGCTACACTTTATCTGTTTTGATTATAGTATTATAAAACAAAATTTATCTTAATTTGGGCCTTGAAAGAAGATTATACAAGTAAATCATGAATAAAAATAGAAGTTTTACTTTGCAATTAGTATAAGGAATGTTATGCCAGTACTGCCTGATGTTCAACTGATTCAAGTTACACTGAAGGACCCACAAGTTAGTTCTCCAGTCAATCGTGCATATATCCATACATATTCCTAGAAACATTAGATTGAGTTTGATTTCCTTTTCCCTTGCTTCATTGACTAACACTTTGTATGAGCTAAAAATTAAAGATAATGTAAGTTACACACGAAGGGGGCAAGGAATTCAGTTCCTTTCCTACGTACATACAAAATCCCCCGCATGAGGAAGTTAGGGTTTACAGCCTCATATGGGTATTTCCGTACAGTATCTCCTTACCCCTCAAGATACGCCTAAAGTTCAAGGAGTGCTAAAAGGAGAACAGGAAGATGAAAACAGTTGATATTCCGGTATTATAAAGCATAAACAACTTAATTGTCAGCTTAGAACAGGACTTTATCAGCGTATGAGTTGCACCGTGTAATACAGACAACGACCTACTACCGTTGGCATCTCTTGTGGTTAGACCTCGTATAAGAAGCGTATTTCATACGCAAGTAAAGGATCGCATAGTCAATTTAGAGTATCACGTGGAGTAATGATAAAATTAGAGCTTGAAAAAAGACCAGAAGATCAATGTGTCCGAGCTTTTGTCATAGTAGTCAACCGTATTTATATAACAATGGACTATACACAGGAGTCTGATGCAAAGTATCAGCGGTAATTCAAACAAATGTTTTTAAATGTAGTGGAATAATAAACTTAGATCATACTTACATTTTGATAAAGAAAAGCTTTTTGAATTTTATTT
This sequence comes from Scytalidium lignicola, assembly GCA_002812745.2. Classification (NCBI taxonomy): domain Eukaryota; kingdom Fungi; phylum Ascomycota; class Leotiomycetes; genus Scytalidium; species Scytalidium lignicola. The sequence goes on from NCSJ02000190.1 coordinate 35,382, forward strand.
TATTAGAAACTATACAACTTCATTTAAAGAATCTTGTTATTCTCTCGTGTTTATCAACCTTGTCTTGAGCGGGATGATGTATTATGATATGTATGCTCTTATAAATACAATAGTTGCAGGCACCTATATATGACTCAAGTTTAGGAGACATAACTAACAATCTTCATATTTCGCCTTTATTTCCTAAACGTCATGGTATGATCACCATTGTGACAGAGTAGTACACTTGATTATTGCCATCTCGCCATTATGTGGAATGAGAAAAGTTCTATCAGCAAGTAGCGCACTCAAATTCAAGCAATTGTCGTTCAGCCAGTCTTGTGGTAGAAAGTAGTGTCGGTGGACCTTTATAACTAGTGGATTTGTCCCCAAACGCCATGAACACATCCAGTATTCTTTATCTAGGAAAATAAGGCGGTTCTTCGATAGTACACTCAGTGGAATTTCAATCTGAGACTGGATCTCGCTGGGAATATGATCCGGTGAAACTAGAGCGCCAGTCTCTTCTCCATTCGGCAAAATGGTCGCTGTATCTAAGAGTGCAGTGAGATATCTTGGGCTTTTCTCATGAGGTAATTGATAGTGCATGAGAATATGAGACCCGGAAGGGGTAGGAATAAGGTTCCGTATTTGTATCTCGTTGTTTAAATGATCCAAGGCAACATCATTTTTCTGTGAATTAACGTTGATTCTGAAACAGCTGCTGTTGGTGTACTGGCTACCTCACTTTCAGCCTCACTCTCCTGCTCATTCTCTTCCATGTGTATTAAAATATTTGGTTCCCAGACATTGCAGAATTGTCCTCGTAAATCGTATAAGCGTTTACTATCTGGGCTGAATTAGATAGCGTAGACCATACTCTCACAAGAGAGTTGATAGATAAGGGCGAAGTGTTGGAAGTTATAGAGCTTGATCATACCAAGGTTATCTCCTGTGGCGAAAAGTTTCCCTTCTGAGCTAGAAGCAACAATGGAAGCACCAGCATCGATCTTTCGACGTATGTCATCATGAGGATTCCACTTGAATACATGGCCACCCATATAAAGACCGAGCAATTCGCTAGATTGAGGTTGCCAGAGGATCTGATCTACAACTGTCCAAGAGTTTCCAGCATATTCTTGATTGCGCTTGAATCTATTGATTAGTTCTGAGGGGTCTGTTTCCCAGATACTCAATGGAGAACCTCGGTAACCAACAGCCAAGTATGTCACAGTTGCATCGAATGCTATGCAATATGGCACATTGTTAACATGCCGGCCCAAAGTTGTATCATCTTTCAAAAGGCCCTCGTTCAGCACCGACCGAGTTGGTGTATTACTTCTCAGGTGGGCCACTCGAACCACTCGATCGGTAGAACCGATGTACAAGATAGCACTGTCAGGAGAGAATTTGATCGTCAACGCTCTACTTCCAGCAGGGGTTTCGATCCTGTATAGTACCTCCCCTGTCTTGTCGGACCATACTTTGGTACTCTGAAATCCATATAACACAAGAAAGTTGCTGCAATGACTGAAGTCCATTATGCTCACTCGTTCCTCATGTCTCAAAGTATGTTTGGCCTCAAAAGTTAATGAATTGTAGATTACAATCTGCCCGGCAGCCGTGAAAACTGCGAAATGACCCCCCGAACAGATTATTGTCAAGGTCTGGGTTTCTGGTCCTAGCGATAATTTGGCCAAATTGTCATCCCATATGGTGTTAGAGATACCCTTCACAGAAACACTCTGTGGCAGTAACCCATACTGGTTGAATTGCCGATGTATCATGGAATTGACTGGGCAGAAGGGCGGTATTTGGCTATATATTGAAGAGGGGCTGGCTATTAGATTACCACCGAATTTTCCGAGCACTTTCAGGAAATCCGTTGCCCATGATTCTACTAACTCAAGATCTTCAAGACGATGTGTTAAGAGGTTTGTGGCGGAAGTGCGGGCTCTCTTCTTTCACACATAAGCGCTGAGGATTTTTGAGGAGTAGACGAGCACTTTTAAACGGTTGTGGGAAGCTAAAGCTGCAATCCATGCCGGGACGGAATTTCCTTTCGAAAATTTGGTTCGAAGCGATAATGGCTCATCTGAGTCAGTTGGACTTAGATTCAGGTGATATACCCAAAACTCGATGGCATATACAACGAATCTCTGTTTTTCAGGAGTATTTTGCAGTGTGTTTTGACGCTTTTCTTCACGGCGGGAGAGTCTCTCGTCCAGTTGATGAACAACCCTTCATGGCTCTTCGAGACGTTAACGGCCAATTCAGAGTGTGTTGTCGTGATGAATTCTTTAGCTGTTTGATGCACCATTCCCAGCTGATCTTTTGAGTCTACAATTACGAATTGACCGCATACACGGCTGATTGCGAAACGTAGCTCCAGTAGAACAGCAAACTCGGGCTTTAGAGCTTGCGATAATTCGTCTAGCATCAGCGGTCGACGTGAACATACTGCCCATGTCAGAACAGTCTTTGCGAGAAGTCGGTCGCGAGGTTTCGAAGTGTTCAGGATTGAGGATTCCATGCGTTGGTACAACTGCTGCATACCATGAGGAATACCGGCCAATGTTTCATCGAGGTCCTCTTGAGAATTGCATTTCATGATCTCTATCACAGCTAGACTGGCCCATAAGAAATTTCCTCCGGCTCCATCGACTAACTTTTGGACGACCTAAGACTTGAACTCATCGGAAGTATGCATAAACAGGACTCCCTTCTCAACATGCGTACGGATATCTCTCTTCGTATCTTCGATCGGAATGTATATCACTCGTGCATTAACAGCCAACCGATCAAATGTCGATATGAGTTCTGGTGTCCGCCGGCTGTCCAACAATACCTTAATAGGTGCTGGAGAGTTTGACATAGTGTGCATTAACTGAACTAGCAGCTGCGGGTGGTTTGATTCGTCAAGCGCGTCTATAACCCAGTACATCGTGGTGTGAAATCTCATAGAGAATAGAACATGAAATATCTTCTCCCAGATGACTTTTGGATCTATCTTTTCTAATGTTGTAGTGGAGAACCTCATGTCATTTAGAGCACGATGAAACAAAGGTAGCTGCTGTGCAATTTGGAAGGCAAGTGATCTTAAGCAGGCACTCAGAGAACGCTTTGAGTGATCTCCGAAACGGGAAAAATAGTAGACACATGATGATTCTCGTAGTAGATGATTGATAATGAATGACGAAAGAACGGATTTGCCATTAGCTGGCAAAGCATATAGCCAGAGGAAGCTAGGGCTAGAACTTTCAGAGATCCATTTTTGGAACTGAGAGCTGGAAAGAATCCATTCACAAGTTCCAGGAGTCCATCGCTTCTGGAAAAACTCGAGGTCTTCATTCTGGTTCTCTGAGGCCGCTAGTAACTCTTCCAAATGCTGCAATTGGCTTCTGCCTTGTGTTCCAAGAAGACGTTGTCCTTGAGATAGCTCAGTTTTTGTATTATGACGGGAGTGAATCGGCGGGGATAGGTAGTTAAGCTGATATTGATCATTTTGCTTCGCTATAGAGAGAATTGTAACATACCTGTCGAACGGAAGCGCTCAACCAAGGTTTTTAGGGCATTTCTGACACTGATATAATTAGAATCCTGGGCGCGCTCAAACTTGCAAACATTATGATGGTCCGCATGTAAAGCTTTCAAAATCTCGCCGGGGTAGCCGAGAATGGAGGAGTCCTTTTCGAGGACCATCTTTTCCAACTGTTAGAATATCTCTCTTTTCAGAAAAGGCTTCAAACCTTGCAACAATTTCTTTAGCCCGACAGGGGTCTGCAAGGTTTCATAGAATGCCTATTCGACTGATATGTTAAGCATGAGAAGTCTGTCAAGGCTGGAAAGTCTTTACCTTTTTAACCTCAAGGCCACCCATAGAATGAACAATAAAAATGATGGGTCTCTGAAGTAGCAAGGGTGTCTGTCAGCTGGTCAACCGGCAAATTCAAGCTGGTTATGAGTATTACTTCTCCAATTCCCAGCTCCTCGAGATTCTCATTCTTGGCAAATTTCATCGAGTACAACAACTCTTTCGCGAAGTCCGCAATTCCTGATATTGACGCCGGCCCAGTAGAGGCCCAATGAGCATTGTATCCAAAAGATAATATACTGGCGGACTGAATGCCGGGTTCGCCTGCGAGCCACTTATTGGGCCAAATAATAGGAGGGATAAGAGTGCTCGCAACTGACGGCTCGTTTAATTATTGCTGTATTACCATGAAATAATTACTAGGGCTTTTTACAGGCTAATTACTTATTCAAAGGCGAAGCCAGCCGGAGCCACATGCAAGAATACGAGCTAATCTTACATCAAGAAAATAAAATCGGGTAACTTGCACTTGTAGAAGCTGCCCTTTTTTTAATTAGTGTTTATCATAACTTTCCTGTTATACGAGTCATATTGGACCGTAGTTCCGAAGCCGTTCTATTACAATCCCAGGCACTCACGCTAAAAGACCACCAGCATTCGCATTCGCCCTTTGTCTTTCGAGCAATAGGGCTGTAATCCGTAGCTAACCACAACCAGGACCCAGTGTTTTGCCAAAGCAGTGATTTCTACGCCCACGCAGAAGCGGTGTGATAGTGTGATCAGACATGCCAGGACAAAAGAAATTGGACTAATTGCAATTGCAGTACACGTACCGCACCCTACAGAACAGTGGAGTATAATAAAGTACAGGATCACGTCCAAACGGTGATCGAGATGCTGGACTTGGAACGGTCCCTGGAGGCCGAACATGTCAATGCTAATGCCAATGCCAAAGAGCTATCACCAGCTTCAGATGTCGTTCAAAAAAGCCCACCACGAAACAGAGTGCAAGATGTGGATGTAGTACCTTATTCGCAGAATGCGACGACTCAACACCTGTACACAGTGTATTCTACGAATTTATAACACTCCTAAGGCAATGTCTATAAAGTTAAGATTAAGTCAAAAGAACTGAGTCAACAATTATACTTACGCGCTATATCCTCCTTTCGACTCTAAACGAAGTCATAAGTTGACGATTTACGATTACCTCAACGCTTTATAACATCATCACAATGAAGACAAATCTCACAAACGAAATGCAACTCCTAAGGCAACTAACTATGTGTGTATGCACATATGCTTATAATATAGAATAAACACTTTAACTTAACCTTCTATATACTACTCAGACCTTACTTTAATGCTAAGCTTGAAGAAAAAAGATAAAACAAGGACTCTCAACTACAGTAGCCGAGAGAACCTCAAATGAATGGGCAGCATTTACGCACAAAATACTTTCTAAGGTTTTCAAGAGTACTATAACACTACAAGATCAAAGACCCAGGACTGTTTATAAGAAAAGTTTTTCGCTCTTTATAGTGTTTAACTCTCTTTTAAATAATACTTTATATGTAAAACCTTAACTTAACACGTACTTATACCCTCCAAGAGGTCACCAGGGTAGCAAGTCTTGAACTTAACCCGATGGACGTAAATAAATACCACCACCATCATCATCATCACTGGTGAAGGTCTTAAGTGGATAATTACTATAATATTTTTAAATGTAGATTTTGCCTAACAAGCTGTTCGAGGGGATAATATACTAAGGGTTTAATTTAAATTGTTTATATAATTCCGAAGCTTATAATCTTTAGAATTTAATGAAATAATTTAATGAAAACAAAATTATATTTAAAATAATGTAATAATAGTTTTTATATTGCCGGTCATTGAGCAAGTAGTCACGTTAGTGGTTTAACCTATATAATTAAACCAGTATATGCATATCAGAGTGAGTACAGTAATGACTACGTTCGCGAGCGCATTGAGGAACAAGTGAAGATCCTCTTAGTAAATATCAGGAATAATTTCAATAATAAAGAACATTCATACTTATTTGCCATTATGAGTGGAATTTCCAACTTTAATTGGTTGATCGGCTATTTATCGGCTTTGCTAGACTACTATAGAGTTATGTTTTTCATGGAAGGAAACTAGAGTAAGTGTAGATGGTTTATTCTAATTAATGACCATGCTATAGAAGATATGGATTTTCATTTATATATCTCTATCTAGAGCCACATATGACCTTTCTTAATGAACAGTATAACGAGTTTTGAGATTTGGATGTTTAGTCTGGCTATATTAACCTCAAATACGATGTTTCTGTATCATTCATTACAGTTCGGTGATTTGGACCTTTTTCGTTCTATTTTCTTTATTCCTTGATAGATCTATGAGTGTTCAGTCATGTACGTAAGTACTATATCGATATTGACTTTGTATAAATCCCCGCTTACGGGCAACCGCGTGTTAGCTAAAGCTTTGTCAGGATATGGGGCCACCATCATTCCATTCTTGAATTCTCCAATACCGCAGGGGATACACAATGCATGTATGACGTCAATAAATTGTACCTCACAGGCCACAACGCCATACTTGGCGGTGTAAGAAGCATCTGATATGCCGATGATGGTATATAATAACTGGTAAAGAAAATTCTTTTATAACAAGTATTTTCCGAATTTTATTTCTAGTCGGTTAAAACGTCAAAAAAATTAAAAAATATCTCCATTCGAATAACGAAATAACACTTGCGACTATTTCTACAACACAACAAATACCTAATATGGCCCCTCTAGATCAATTATTATACACACAACCTGTCATCCGCCCAGTCCACGTAACATTGACAGAACCACACCCTAACTTCCGGACACTAGTGCGCACTTTAGAAGACCCCTATTACAAGCATAACTATTTTCAAGTCAAGCGGCACGACGTGATATCACCAGCATTCGACGTCCGCGAAACAGACGGATTCTTTTTCCTGGAAGGCGAATTCCCAGGTGTGAGTAATAAGGAGGAGATTCTCATCCAACAACTTGGGAGTCGGACGCTGTTAGTAGAGACTAAGGTCGAGAGGTTTGATCTGGAGAAAGAATGGGGTGATTTTGCGCCGAAGACTAGGCAGGACATTGAGAAGGAAGAAGTGGAGAATGGTATTGAGAGAAGCTATTCGAGAAGACATAAGAGTATTGGGCATGAGCATGAACTTGAGATGGAGGGACATGAGGACGGAGTCACAGTGAGGTTGGCTGAGAGGCATACCGGATATATGCAGCGCAGTTTCACATTTCCCTGTGCGGTTGAGCTTGGGGCTTTGAGGGCAAAGATGAGAGCCGGGCTTTTAGTCATGATGGTTCCAAAGAGCAATGGGACCGAAGAACCATCAAAGAGGATTGTTATTGAGGATTAGAGCAGTGTGGATGTTAGATCTACATCCCTATTATATCTGTACCGGGATTCATACTCTATTCCAATACATTGTACAGTACATGTATACCCTTAGAATTTTGAACTAATGACTGGACAAACAATAGGTGACACTCCATAATCATTATGAGCAATGCGTTTATGATCTGAACTCAAATGCATTTTGTCACACAAGTACATGGTAGTGTAGACTTGCTATCAAAACACAGCTATTAGTTACAGCTTTCAAAAATAAAATAAAACGCCAAACTCTTGATTCGTGTCGTTATAACAATGCCGTTAAAAAGTTGTGTTGTCGCCGATATCAATGCCTGTGTCCTGGACTGTATCTTGAATACTTAGTAACCTTTGATATTTTTTTTCTTCCCCAACCTAAGTTTCTCTACCATTTTATTACTAAGAGTATCGGTAGGATGGAATAGTTATGATTGTCCCCCGCCAGGGGTTTCAATTTGATCATTACTATCATCTTCTGTACCTGATTTTGGTAGGCCACGATTGTGGTCCTGCGTTGGTGCTTCAACTTTCTTAGTCTCAATTGCCATAGCTTCTGTCTGTAGCTTTGATGTAGATGTTGATTGCCCAGTCTTAGAAGTCACGGTGCCAGTATCCACATCTTCCGCCGGAATAGGCGGAGTTCTGTCAACGTGAATACTCGGGCCATGCGTTATTCCATTGTGGAGATACTCAGCCGACAGTGACTGATCTACAGCAGCTAGGGTATCGACTGATGGAACGCTGTGATGACAATCTTGGGCATTGAAGACACAGTGGTATTCATCAGGAGGACTTTCTGTCGGCGTGGTTTCGTATGAAGCCGACTCAATGATCATACGGGTAGAGCGAGCCCCAGCAGTCTGATATTGTGGTTGTGTTCGCGGGCTATGATATGGATGATTCCCGTTGCGCCGCGGTGCGAATGGGAACTGTGGAGTGCGGAGATGATTGTTCTCCGGAACACTAGCTATATGTTCTGTCATTTCTTTTTTTATAAATTTGATCGTAAAATTAAATGCTTACAATTTATCTTCCCCAGATTATATATATCATACAAGCTCTTACCGTAGAGAGGAAATTTGCCTCTTTTGGTCCCGTTTGTTTCTCGTAATGGGGTGACGACACACATCCCGAGTGTCCTCACGCCACAAGGCTGGACCCGAGGGAAACATAGTAACTTGTAGTGTAGGGCGATAATGCCAAGGCGTGTCACGATCCGCAAAATTACCAAATAACCCAATGTCATCTTGTCCAACCTGCCATGTGATTCTCGCCCATTCTCGCCCCTTTGCACTGGACACGAGGGGATGTGTGATTAAGCACAAATAATCAAATCTCGACATTTCATCACCTCATATCCTTTGTTAATCCCTTTTATATGACGCAATTAAAATTTGCATGAGTACTTCCGTGCAAGGTCAATGACCTTGCACGGAATTTAATTAATTAATTTAGTATTGGCCTAAATTAATACTAAATAAAATAATTGAAATTGATACTAATACTAATTAATGAGAATCTAAATTAAAATTAATTAAATTAACATAAATAATTAAAATAATTAAAATACTAATTAATACTAAAAATTACATAAAATGTTTCAATATCATGTGAACATTATGTAATTACATAATATTCACGTGATATTAAATATATATTATTTAATTTTGATTTTATTACTTAGATGTTTATTAATTTAGAAGAAATATTTGATAATTAATTTATATTACTTATAGCTTATAATTATATTAGTTTTTTAGAAATAAAATTCATATTTTATTTAATGCTCATGTGACTTTTCACGTGATTTAGTATTGTTTAGTATTTTAATTAATTTTAGTATTTTACACATTAATTTAATGTAGCATTACTAAAATACTAAGCAATTAATTCCAAGCCCAGAAGGTCAAAATCCTGCAAGAGTTTACACAGCGCTAAAATACTTGGAAAGATCTAAACCATTATCTTGTAAAAGTGGAAAAGATAAATTTCTTATTTGAGGACCCAGTTGAAGCTTCTATACTGGGTCTCTATATAGAATTGATTCTGATCTGTTAATTTGTAAGTTTTCTTTACAATATAGGCTTATGCAWTTTTTTTTAAATCATACTCTGTATTCGGCTCTCCTATTTAGGTGCCTGTAGAGACTCCTCGAATTACAGTGCACAGTTTCCTCCACTAATATTCCCATCATTTTGAATTGTGCGAGCAGCAGGAGAATCAACAGTAAATGGATAAAAGAAAGAACCCCATTCAAAAGTAATGCCGGAACTACCTAATTCTTATACGTCCATCATTCTATAGCTTTGTCCACTATCTCCCTGTATCATACTATCGATTGCAGCTTTTGTTCTTTAGTAAGTTGATCCTTCATTTTAATATTTGTTTTAAGGAGGTTTAATGTAATTTGCATATAAAATGTTTTGTTAACAATTTGACGTGTTAAAGACGCGTTGATTGAATGTTAAAACATCAATTTATCTTATTGTACGATCGTAATCAATTTTTGAAGCCGTAAACTATTGTCGGGCAAGAGAATAGAGTGAGGAGGTCCATTTTCAATCGTTAAGGTGTAACATACAGGAGTCACTACTTCCTTATGTTATCAGTGTTTGTATGTGTGTTCTGGAGGCCCGAAAAGTTGATTTTCGATGTGCGACACGTTAAATTGATGAAGAATTTAATTGTGCAACGTATGACTCAACCTTGGCTTTACAGACTTCTCAAGGAGAAGTTGTAAGTTAGTAGCCCTCACTGTGTACAGGTGTTGAGTCTCGAGGCCTAAGCTCATGCCTTGACAGAATCATCGAGCTTGGCCAGATTGTATATATCAGCATCAACGAGCCTCTCCCAGCTCTTCATCAATCAGCAGACTTATATTACAGTATTCAATACTTTGGAATTACTTACACGGTTGCTTATCGCATTGATTATTCTCGATATTGCAGTCACTAATGGTTCCTGCATCCAGGCATTGTCTTTTGCTCTCCACCTTGAACACCCGTCAGTCTTCTACATCTTCAATCCATACATCTCATCTCTTCATATTTAAGTATCCCAAAATAAAAGCTGATTATAGTAGTCTAAAATTAACATACTCATCCTTCTGCCCTGCATAAATTACCTTCACGGTATTGACTGGTGCGTTAGCAAATTGTGTCAAACCAAAAGCTTCCACTAGTAACTGACAGCGGTGAACTCGCAATTGCGTTAATAATTAATATCTCAACAACGTACGTTCCTAGAGGGACAGCCCTTAATTTGGAAATTTTGTGTTATGATTAATTAACCCATTCTTAAGGTTTCCTTTTACTATTTATTCCTTATACAACGGCACCCGTTGCCAGAGACGCTTATATCCCAGAACTAAGAGCATTTACGGAGCTATTTATGGGTGGGAAATATGCTAGTTTGAGAATCCACAAGCTTCCAAGAGTCGAAATAACATTGTTCTTGTTTATTTGAATATAAGTAACCTCTCTCTAGATATCGAGGAGAAACCCGACGTAAGCAGTAACCGCATCGAATATAATGGCACATAACCCTCCAAGGGCTATAGAGTACCGCTTTAAGAATCGGGCTACCGCAATAATAGACATTGAGAATAATACTAGCAAACTGCAGACGAGAGTCTTGAAGATCCTGTTCCTATGAAAGGGCCATTTCCAGATAGGCAGCATCTGCCGTTCATCAAGATAATTGATGACGAGTGTACCGCGAGTGGGAATTTGTCCGAGGTTCACTTGAGTAGCCGGGCGTTCAACTGCTCGATATCGCGTCTCGACGCTCCTCAAAAGATGCTCATAGTCCGTGGTTGCTAAATTGTAATGCGTTACTAAGCCGTTTTGCCCTGACGCAAATATTTCGTTCTTTGCTTCGAAGGTGGACTACATTCCATCGTATCTCCCTCTCAGCACGACCAACGCATTGAATACACAGGATTTTCCAGGGCTTCGGCCGCAAATGCACTGAATGACCACGCTGTGGCTAGCCTCAATGTTGTCGTTGCAATGTTTCCAATGGAACCAGCAAGGATCCCAAGGATGGTGGTTATCCTGTCAGCGTCCATTTTGCGTCTGATATATTGTTATGAATAAGGTCTTGGGGTCAGAGGTGATTTAGATAGATTGGATTTTATAGGTATACAGATAGTACTTCAAAATGTCAAATGAGTGGATCATTTGCTATGGCAAACTACTCTGTGACGGGCATTTATTTCTACAGCGAGAGTTTATTTCTTTCTGCTTACGATTATCGTGGCATACCATATTCAGATGCATAGGCGGCATTCAAGACCTGACGCTAATCTTCACTTCTAGACCCAGCCTTCATGAAATTTTTCAACTTAATATTATGCACACAGTATTGTAGAAATTGCTCGAGATAGCATAACCAAGAGATAAAGAAGGGAAAGCAACAGTGCATTTCTAAAGCATTTTAAAGAATCATCATTTAAACAGGAGGATTACGAAAGATTAGTTTAAGAGTGCATTACCACTTTGTGGCGAGTGAGAGTCCAACTTAACCATCTTAAGAGCACCAGTCATTCTCTATCCTTCGCCCAAAATAACCACCTCGTTGCAGCCGCTTCATTCAGTGTGTATAATGAGTTGAGTTGAGTTGAGTACACCTTAAAACTCAACTCAACTCAACTATTTTACTACACAACTCAAACTCAACTCAATTCAACTTAAGTTTTTTTTTTACAATCATACTCTATATTCGGCTATTCCTAATTGGGCGCCTGTAGAGACTCCTCGAGTTACAGTACACAGCTTTCTACACTAATATTCCACGATCCTGCTAGTAGCAAAAGAATCAACAGTTAAAAAGAAAGAAGAATAAGAAACACATTCAAAGGTTCAGAGACCCAAAATAACTCAAACCTATACACTCATAACTTTGTAGTATAGTTAATTGTCTTCCTGTATTGTACATCATGCTTTGTGCTATTTTACTCTTCTTAAGGTTTATCCTTTAATTTAATATCTATTTATAGAAGGTAAGTATACTATTTACGTTATATCTCTGCAAACTCTGTATACAACTCTAGTTTGTAGTGTTTAAACTAGTCTAAGAGGCCAGTTGCTAGTATAAAGTTGACTGCCTTTAAAGTATATATAAAATATCTTAATAATGTTTTGGTATTAAGGTCTAAGCTATTCAAGTAGTAATCTTGTTATTTTTCAAATATATAGTATATTTCTCATACATGTTAGACTGTTTGATTATCTTCCTTATAATCACAGAGCAACGATTTAACTTTGTTAATTCTGTGTAAGTATGCTTTTAAACTTATTTTGCCTGTCTTTATCTGAATCAGAACAAAGCTTATAGCCTTTTATATCTTTGTGTATAAGCCTTTAATATTCTTCTATAGCTTATTTCTTTATTATTATCTGTATTGTACAGTTAATTCAGCTATAAGCTATTTTTTCCTCTAGTCTAAGAGGTATTCCTTTTTGATAATTCTCTTAATTGCAAATTGTAGTCTGTATATTAAGTATAATAATGCTAGCCTTAGTACAGTTCTTGGTATAGCTTATGTTAGAGTAACTTGTACTAGTGTAGTCTATATTGCTTGTACAGCCTGTATTATAATTATAATTTGTAATGTTGTTTATATTAATCTTATTATTATAACTTGTAATCTGACTACTGTAAATGTAGTAAGTTTAAATTTTATAAGTCTGACTACAAACTTTATTACTGTTCTAGCTTTTAATAGTATAACTAGCTTAGTTATATAGATTTTGGCTAACTCTTCTATAGTTTCTTTAACTAATATATCTGCTTTTTCTACTCTAAAACCTTTAGCTTATACTAGTATTTAGTATAAGAATACTCTGATATTACTCTAGTGTAATTAATCAATTTTCCTAGTAATTTCTCTTAAAATATATTACTCTAATTATAATTATAGTCTTTAAACTGATAAAATTACAACTTAATTAGTTATGAATATGTTAACTTGTTTAATAACAAATCTTACTCTTAAAGTTAGTTTTAAAGCTTTAGAGATACTTATGAAAAATGTTATATAAACATCATTATAAATATTTAGTTTAAGATAAACTTTTACTATTTACTCTTTTTTCTTATACTAAGCTATTACTTTTATTTGTCCTCCTTTGTTACTTTTATCAGTATATATTCACATCTAGTCTGGATTCTCATTTTTACATAGCTTATCATGTACTTTTATAACTATTTTATTATTCTTTACAATTTATATAATTAATAATTGCTATTATGAAAAGATTATATAATGTGTATATAACTCTAGTAAGCTTATTTTTGCTTTAAGCTTATTCTCTAGTTTTACTTTTAGTCTTTAAAAAGTAAATTATTTCTTGGATAACAAATATATGTTAACTTAACAAACAATCTTCTTAGTTATTAATATTTTGTATATTAAACTAGTTATAATTCTAGTTATAAACATAATTGATTACTTTATTAAAACCTGATTTATATTTATAATATAAGTCTTTTTCTTTAGTATTATTAGTGTTATAGTACAAAAAGCTTTTATAACTACATATAAAATACTCTTCTGAAGTATGTTTAACATCTTTAACATATCTTTCCTTCAAGTCTTTTCACTTGTATAATTTTCAAGGATATTGTTACGGTATGGGTCAATTGTATTGGAGGTAAAAAGGATGATCTATTCTCCTTGGTGCCAAAGCACATGATATAGCTAGTTATGGAATAAAGTATAACCAACCCGGCTATAGAATAAAGTATTACTGACCTGGCTACGGTCAAGCTAAGGAATAAGGTATGACCGACCTGGCACTCCTGGGAATGCCATAACATATGCCGACCCTTTTGAAAGCATTGCACCCTCACTATGATACCCATAGAAGCCCTAAAGCAAAGCCTTAATAATAAACTTGAAAGAAACCCATGATAATACCCATAAACCGTGATGTGCTTAATCCTCCTTTGTAATGTTAGTGTAGCTGTTAATAGCATCGTCGACGATTTCGTAGATTAGCTAAAAGAGTGTTGTGGAGATTCGATGGCTAAACTCTTGATGCGTTTCTGATTGCTGTGGTGACTTTGGTTCTGCTTAAGATGTACGTTGGATAGCTTGTGTAGAAGATTCTGCTTCGTCATGTTGCTTTGGTTGCTTAAGAATCTTAGAGTAGTAAGGTTGAGTTAAGGCAGGACCATGGTCTAACAAGGTATCTGATTTGATTAAGACAAGGCTAGTTTTACATTGCTTTAACTTCTTGGTAGGATTAAGTTGGTCAATTGCCAAAGTATGCTTTTGTGTGACTAAGAACAAAGCTGGTAAAAGGATATTCTTAACACATTCTCCTTCTCCATAAGGAATATTAGCATACTATTCGAAGTACTGAAATATTATGCCTTGAGTTTAGCACAAATAGATGTAGTTATAGATCCAATGCATAAGATGAGGAGGAATAACTAGTTAAAACTCTATGACAAATTGAAGGTATAAAGGGTAATACTTAACAAAAGTGTCCATGTTGATTGTGGATAACTTATATGTTGACTTTGTAATAATAAACTCTTTTATCAGCTTTAGGTATTAGTAGATTATTAAGTATATCTAGACAATCTACTAAATGTAAAGATAACTATAGTCAATAGTATATACTTGTTAAAAGGTAACCAGATAATAATATATTAATTATACTTAGGTTATAATTAGCTTGTTTATACTTTCAATCTGAAAACCTTTAAAGTTAAAAGGAAGCTTTGTGAACTGTTAAAGTCCTTTCACTTTGTCAAGCTTTTCATCTGATATAAAGTGTTTAATACAACTAGGTAAAGGTTTGTTTATAGTAATCTTGTTATAATTAACTTTTAAACCTTTGACATGTTCTAACAATTCTTCATAATACCTTTGTTTGTAAAACTTCATGAACAAAAGGACTTTGCTATAATGACTTGTTTTGGTGATGAAATCCAAGGCCTTATGATTGGTGTTATACTATATTATTATTAAGGTCAGTGGATGAAATGTATTGACATTACAAATAATAGTTGTATACTTTATGGTTATAAATGGCTAAAGGTATATAATTGATGAAATTGATGATGTTAATGTAGTTGGTAATATCAAAGATAAAGGTAAAAGTATAGTTGTTCAAGGTTAAGAAGGAAGTAAGTACAAAGTGTATATGTTATATATAATACTTGTGATTGCGTTTTGTTCGAATTCCTCAATTAGATTTAAGCAATTTAAGTTTTTAATAGATTTTTACTGATTATACTTAATGTCCTATCCTTTTTATCTTACAAGATATTGTGTAAACATGCCTTGGTTAGCCTTTCATACTCTTTTGTTTAGAATACACTCAACTTCTTACTCTGGATCTCCTCCTTAGATGACAAGACTTGGCTGTTCCAGAATTGAACATTGGAATGGGTTTGAATCAGGTATTAGTGTAGGTTTTAACTATGTTATGGAAAAAACAGAATGTATCTTCTAATGGTTAGGTATTTTAAGTCGATAAGCAAGATGACTAATGCATTTTATAACTTTGAATAGTCATGTATATTATTGTCTAATCTTAAAAAAACAACTTGTTAGATAACTCATAGCCTTAGTATAAGTAGATAAACATGTAATCACCTGGTTTTAAGAAGATAAGGAGGTGTTTTCAATTGTAATAATATTTTACTAAGACATTTGTGAATTCTAAGGCTTTTTCAACTTTAACATAATTTAGTTATCACCAAATAACCTCTTCCTTGACATTAGACTGAATAGTAGTTGGATTGATAGTAAAGTTAAGCATAAACTTATAAACAATTTTATTCAAAGTTTGTCTTGTAACTAACTTAGTATTATTATATATTACTTGTATTTTTAGGAGAAATATAAGTTATTAGTTAATTTATCTTAGTTCCAAGGTAGAAATGTAAAATTATAATGTGATTTCACATTGTTAATTAGTTCTTTTGCTAGCTTTATCAGTTTGTAAGTAGTATGTTATAGAGTAAAGTAATGTAATGCTTAAGTAGGTAAAGATGCATTTCTATAATGCAAAGAGAAATTTTCAGTCTTGATCAAATATAATTACCTTAAGTATTCCTTAGTCTGCTATATGTAGATGTTCAATAAGTATGTTTGCTTATTGTACTGTTGACTAGGTGTTCTTCCCTAGAATAAGGGTAATTCTTTTGCTGAATTTGTTGGTTATACTTATAATAACATTGAATCCTTTAGATTCTGGCAGTCCAAGGATGAAGTTAATAGAGATAGTGTAAAAGGGTATTAATAGTGATATAATAAGTTGTAGTAATCCATAGGGTTTGTGTTAGTAAGTTTGGTAGATTTGACATTCTCTACAGTAGTGGATATACTTGTGTACTTCTTTAGCAAGATGTTTAATATACTATGTAGATACTTGTTCTATAGTTCTAGCAGTGCCTGGATGACCAGCTTCTTTATAAGCAATTTTTAAAATTTGTCTTATTATAGTCTTTAAGATATAAAGACGTTCAATTTCACCTTGGTATTATACTAAGTCATCTTGTATATAAAAGGGTAGCTTAGCATGATCCTCTGGTGGTAAAGTATTGTTCTGTCTAACCTATTCCAGAATATGTTAATAGGCTAAGTCTTGTTGGTATCTATGAACAAGCTTTTGCTTAAACTTGAGGGATATCTCTGTTATAATGAAAACGTAT
The DNA here is from genome assembly GCA_002812745.2 of Scytalidium lignicola. NCBI lineage: Eukaryota > Fungi > Ascomycota > Leotiomycetes > Scytalidium > Scytalidium lignicola. Next base: position 52,288 of record NCSJ02000190.1, read on the forward strand.
GCAAAGTCTAATTTAGTATGTTCTAGGATAAGGGTAGCCTTTGTGATGAGTTTAGACAAGGCGTCTAGGACCATGTAAGACTTGCTAGGCTTATATACTAGTTTAACTTTGAAATGTTAGATAAATTCTAATACTCTTACAAGATATAAGTTAAACTTTTCTGCAGATGTGATGTAGATAGATTGCTGTTTAACTATGCCTAAGGCAACTTTGTAATTTGTGTATATGCAGACTGGAGGGCATTTTGAAGATTTCACCAAGTAGTAGAGCTTTTGTAGTATCTATACTATTCTAACAATTTCCAGTTTAGTAGGCTAATAGTTATGTTTAGCCGATGAAAGGGCTTTGCTTAAGAAGAATATTGGTTTAATATTGCCTTGCTTAAGGTATAACTTATTCTTAATGTTCTTCTAATTGTTATCCTTGACATGGTATGCCACCGCTTTAAAGCCATGTTCTTTAGACATGTCTAGGTTGATATATAAGCAATAGCTTAGGTCTAGGTGTATTAAATAAGTAAGCTTCAAGAGTAGTTCTTGAAGGACTTAGAAGGCTGTCATCTCCTTAGGAGTTAGATCTAAAATGCTAGTCCTGGTAATGTAATTAACTTAAGCCTTGCTATTAAGGATGTTCTTTAGTAATAAGACCTTGTGCTATTGAAGAGGCTCAGTTATAACTGAATACTAAGGTATATATTGTCAAAGTTAGTTAATAAGACTTAAATATGTCTTAAGAACTCTTAATATCTTAAGAAAAGAAAGCTTAACAATAGCTTCTAGTTTATCTGTTGTTGTTGTAAGTCCTAAGGAGTTAATATGTTGGCTTAAGAGGTGAATGGTTAAGAATTTAAAGAATGATTTGGTAAGCTTGATTCAAATGCTTAAGTTAAGGAAGAGGTTGTAGATATAAGTTAAGTATATAACATGATCTGCTAATAAGTTTAAAAACATTATAATATTATCAATGTAAGCATAAGCAAAAGAGTATAATCTTAGAATCTGATTAATCTAGCATTAGACATAACTAGAAGAGTTCTTGTACCTTATGACTGCTACTTGGAATGATTCTTAACTATAGTAAGATACTATTATGAGTTTATGAATGTCTTCCTTGGTTACTTGTTATTAGTAGAAAAAACTTATATAGTCTATGACTGATATAAACTAAGCACCTTAGACTAAGTTGATTATATCTGATTGTAAAGGTATTAAGTATACATCAAGTAAAGTAACTTGGTTGAGTAATCTAATATCTATCATAACTTGACCTTTCTATTCCCTTAAAGGTAATATTCTTTATACCACGAAGACTAAGAATGAAAAGGGCATAGGTTTCAAAGTCTATTCTATGTACCTTAATACATGCAAGTCATTAAAGGTTTTATCAACTAATTGCTAATCTTTCTCTTTTAGTAAGTATATCTTAGATGATTTAGTTAATACCTTAAACTCTTAATCAGAGTATAATAAGATCTTCATCTATTCATGTTCTAGAAGGTTAACAAAGGATCCAGAATCCTCTTATAATGTTGGATACTGATTGACAACCTTCGTTAGTTCTACTATTATAAGACTTTCAAGTTCCTTATAAATCATAACTTAATTAGGTAAAATAGTTTCCTTTAGAATAAGTATAAAGGATGATACTAAGGTTATAGTTGTTAAGCAGGATATTATAATAGAATAAACTTATCCAAGCTAATAAGCAAGTAGTCACTTGGCTATCTTCAGTAGTTTTATGTTGTTGTAAAAGGCATTGACAATGAAAGTATGCTTACATTCAAGTTCTTGTAAATAGCCTAAGCAAGTATTATGTTGTACTTTAACAGCTTAGTTTAAGTAATTATAAGTTAAAATAACTAGTGTAAAACAGTTCAAGACTTAAGTATATATAATTAAGTGTTTAATGTTGTCAAGTTCAAAAATGTAATCTTGATTTATGTAGATAGCTTAGTGAATTAGAATTTGAACCATAAAATGTAGAGAGATCAATGTAATAGACCTAGTATGTATTAACTTCGCCTAGAGCCTTGTACACTAATATACTGTTATGTTAGTAATAACACCACAAGAACTTATATGTAATTACTTGTTTCCTAAGTCTAGAATTATCTCTTCAAGTACTATAACATTTATGCTAATAAGCATGTTAGCTTAGAGCTTGTCTATAATGTAAACCTCCCTTTGTATTACTGCCTTTGTACAATAGTCTTTTGATTTACTAAACTTTGTACCTAGGATATGAATATCAATAATAGCATATTCTACAGTTTTGTGAGAATTTCTTATTATGCCTTAGACTGTCAGTAATACTACCATAGTATAAATTTGTAATTTATCCCTGAGTTGAGCTGTCAAAAATTCCTTATTTACTAAAGTGATTGAACAATCAGAATTAAGGTATACCTTAACAAGTTTGACTTCTTTCTAAAGCTGAACTTATACTTTAGCATAAGTGAATCCTTTGTACTTTATACTTGTGTTAATTTATAATAATAATACTATGAAGACTTTCTCTTTGACTGTTACTAAGAGTAATGCTAAGGCTTGTACTTCTATAATTGTTCAGGTAGAATATGTTGGTAAGTGTTTGAATAGTTTGTTTTTTAAGATGAAGACTTGTTAACAATGATAACAATGTTAAGGAATAACTGTTTGCTTAGTAAGAGTACTAGTAAAGCAAGTTGTAGTTAGTCTTATAGCTGACAACATTACATGTAGAGCTATGGTAAATTCAATGTCAAAGTCTTCCTTAACATAATTCATGTCCTGAACATTACCTATAAAAGGAGGTCTTTGTTCAAGGTTATAGGATATATTCTCTGATTCTTAAGTGTATAAGTTCTAGGCTTCCTAGTCTTGATGATAGTTAGGGTCATCCATAGCATTCTCTTCTTAACTTGTTATATAAGCCTTCTGGTTGGCCGCTGACAACGTTTACTGTTAAGAGCTTGGCTGGTTTGCTAGACTGCTGGTGATTTGAAGTTGACAGTATAAAGGCTATGGTTATCCTGATTGTCCTAGTATATTAGTAGACTGGTTATAGAACTAGTATAATGTCTAGTTCTATAGTATGTTAGTACTATTCTAATTTGACCCTTGAGTAACTTGAGTAGAAGAAAATCTATTCTGAAAGTTAGGTAGACTAAAAGGTCTACCTTGGTTGTACAAGGATCTTTGACCCTTAGGTTTATACATAAGGTTTTTAAAACTTGAGTTGTTAGAGCAAGGTACTTAATTCAAAGAATAGTAAGGAAAAGATTATGGTTGTAAATATAACAACTTATTATATAGTTGACAATAAGAGAGTATCTCTCTGAGGGGATAACAATCAAACTAGTTAGACTGCCAACTTAAGAAGGTTATGGTAAACTGTTCTAATGTTGTTTCTTTGGTTGGCTTTAGTATATTTACTTGTAATAGTAAGTCTAGTTTTATCCAGGATTGAATGACAATACTATATTTAACATTGTCTTCGACACTTAGACCTTAGTTACAAGCTTTGGTTGCTGATTCAAGTATAGCTAGGTATTCTGTGGTTGACTTATACTTATAACAATCATCTACTGTATATTGTATTGTTTTGTATCTGCTGAACACCTTAGATAAGGAGAGTTAGAAGTGGGTTTCTAAAGTTGAACAATATACTATTAAGCCTAGAATGCTGATCAGCCCTGCTTAGTAAACATCATCAAAGGAGTTCCACCATTACTCTGCTTCACTGTAGAAGTATGAGTTTAATACTGCTTTGATTTAGGCTTAGTCCTTGGTAAAAGCAAAGGCTTTTATACGATTGGTAAATGAAAAGACATTTTGATAGTAAGTCTTTTTATCCTTTTTGACTATGTTTATGTTAAGCCATTTATGATCCTTAAGTATGTTAGGATAAAAGTATCCTAGGTCTAATACCTTAAAGGGTACTGGCTAGGCTGCTAGAGTTATGTTCCTGAGGATTTCAGCTACTTGTTGTAATTCCTCTAGAGTAAACCTAAGCATCTTGGCGTTAGGTAGCTAATCGAGTATGAATTTAGGAGTAGTTTCTGATTAAAGTAGCTCTTCAACTGAGTGTTCCAGGAAAGGAGAAGGTTGTTGACGTAGTTTTATAGTTATAGAGTTAGGTGACCTTGAGGAGTGTTCAGTAGCAGAGGGAGGGTAGGTAGATGTTATGGATATAATTGAAGGTTAAGCTATGGTCCTTTTTAACTACGTAGCTAATGATGTAGTTGTATTGTTAGTACTTTAGCTAAGTATAAGAACTAACTTTTCCTTTTATATAATAATAACAACTTTAGATGTAAATTCAACAAAAGTTATTGTACTACTTACAATTACATCTTTAGTTTAACTTGGTGTTAATAGTAAAAGTAGCCTGATAGGGTAAACAACAGGGTAAACAAGGAGGTCTTTGGGGAATTGTTGTTCTCTGGCAGCTAGATTAGGTGTGTTTTAGGCAGAGAGCTGCTGTAAGTATGAAGTTTGAGAAGTTGTTGATAATGTTTTTGAAGACTCCATAGCTGTCGTTGGAGGTAGTGATTCTGTGCTTAGCTCTGGCTTTGGAAGTTTGGCAGCAGGTACTAATGTTTCCGTGGGGTTCACTATGACTGCTCTTGGCAGGCTGGCAGCCTTCTTAAACTGGTTGATTGTTGTATGGAGTTGTCATCTTGAGGTAGCCCATTCGATAGGAAACAAGGATGATGATGACCTAGTCTCCTTTTGGTAAGGCAAGGCTGATCTGACCTGGTCAATTAAATCTCAGTGCTTTAGAAGTATCTCTGCTATAAAGCTATAGCCTAAGTCAATGAATTGTTGCAAGTATTCTGCTAGCAAGGCTGTATCTGGTTGTGTGAGCATGGAAAGACTATAGTGCTAAAGATCTCTCACCCTGGTGGTCTCAGAATCAGTTTCCCTGGCTGATTCACAACCGGAACGTTGATATTGCTACCATCTGTTATGGTATGGGTCAATTATATTGAAGGTAAAAAGGATGATCTATTCTCCTTGGTGCCAAAGCACATGATATAACTAGCTATGGAATAAAGTATGACCGACCTGGCTATGGAATAAAGTATTACCAACCCGGCTACGGTCAAGCTAAGGAATAAGGTATGACCGACCCGGCACTCCTGGGAACGCCATAACAGATATACTATGTTAAACATACATATGTTATAATCAATAAAACTATTACATTATATAACTTTAAAATCTTTGTTTTTGTTACTCTTCAAGTAAAGTTTGTAATTGCTTGTAAAGTTATTATTACTTTAATTGCTTGTTCTTTAATATGTTTTATATGTACTTTTTATCTTAAGTTTAAGTCAAAAATCACTCTTAAATATCTGACTACTATTTTAAGCTTTATTACTTTAAAAGGCTAATTGCTTAAAGTTAGGATAATTAGTAATTTATTAAAATCCTCCTTATTAAAGTCTTTATATCTTCAGTCATATTTATAAACAAAGTGCATTAACTCAAATTTATCTACTATAAATATAAACATATGTTTTCTAGCTTATTCCTTATACTCTTAAACAACTTTTATAAGTATAACAATCATCTTTGCAATGTCCTTACCTTTAGCTAGAATTCTTATATTATTAATATACTTTCCTTTTATAATTATTGTAGATTTTAGCCTTTTTGTCTTTATTAAGTCTACATTGTAAAACAAGTACATAATAAGTGATAAAGGTAATTTTTAGAAAATACTTGTATTTACTATAAACTCCAGTTTTATACTTTTTACAAGCTTAATTTTTGACTTCTAATTTTATAAGTAATTAATTATTTAATTTACTAGCCAAAGTAGTAAACTTCTTTTTTTTTATATTGTATAACAATCTCTTATAAAACACATTGTTAAAGGCTTCTAATACATCTAAAAAGAGTAAGCTAGTTACTTTTTTTCTTCTTTTATATCAAATAAATCCTTTTTGTAAACATATGAATAATATACTTACAAAATACTAGTTTCTTACTTTTAACATGCTAGATTAACAGTATATAATACCTTTTAGCCAAGTATTGTATACATTTTACTAGAATTATATCTATTACTTTACTAATAGTATTTATAAGTATAATAAGTTTATACACTTTAAGCTTTAAGTAGTTTAACTTGTTTAATTTGTATAAAATTACTGTAACTGACTTTTTAAAGTGTTCTAAGCAATATCCAAGCTTAAAAGATACGTTAAATATAGTTTTCAGTATTAAGACTAATTTTGTAATTATTACTTTAAGTATTCTATTTAAGATTTTATCTTTTTCTAAAGCTTTATTTAGTAGTATGTATTTTAAAGCTTTAATAACTTCTTGTTCTATGATTTTAAGTTAATTTCTTCTAAATTAAGAATACTTAAACCCTTTAATATCTTCTAGGTTTATCTTTAAAAGCTTTAAGAAGTACACCTCTTTAAATGCTTTACATTTACTTTGTAAGTCTTCAACTATAATCTTGTCCTTTTTCTGGATATCAGTAGTATAAGCTACTCTGAGTACTTCTTGATTTTTAACTTATTTAGCTAGTTTTTAAAAGCTTACTTTATCTTTAACATTTAAAACTTAGTCTTTGTAAAGCTGTTTATTATATTTGAATATAATTTTGTCNTTTTTTAACTTTAGCTTTTTAGAAAACTTTAAAATTCTCCTTTATTAAGTGTTTTTAGTTTCTTCTATTTACATTCTTTAAATTCTTAATAATATCTTTTGTTTTATTAGTAAAGTTTAACTTTAAGAACTATGTAATTTTAACCTTTAAAACTACTTCTTCTATGCTTTTGTTCAAGGCTTTTATAATTTTAACTACTATAAAGTTAAGTTCTGTAAATAAGATAAAGTCTTGAATTGTTAAAAGTTGCTTTTTAACTATTATAACTAGTAGTTTAATATTTAATTACTTAAAAGCTTTCTTGTATACTATTAAAAGAAAATTAAGCTTAACGTTAATCTTTATAATTACTAAGTAGTAATCAAATGTATAATTTAACTTCTTATTTACTTTACAAGTGTAAATCTTATCTTGAATCTTTTATATAACTTATACTAAGTTTATATATATACCTTCTCNTTTTTTGATTTTAATTAACATTATTAGCTAGTTTAGTAATTATACTTAGTTCTAATGTTAATTTCAGTCTATTCTCTTTTATTAATAGTATTAGAAAGTTTATTTAGTTATTTTTTTTAATAAATAGTTTGTTTTTAAACTATATTTTATAGTATAAGTTAAAATCATTTACTACTATTTATAAGTTATTTTTATATTTGGCTAATGCTTAGTCTAAGTATAAAAAAAGTGCTATTAGTTAGTAGCTTTTTGTATTCCCCATTTGTAAACCTTGTCTAATCTTCTTTCATGTTTAACCTCTTGTTATGAAAGTTGTAGATATTGTAAATAGAAAACTTCTTATTTATCTCTTCTACTTTGACTTTGATATAAGTTATGAGAACATCATATCTTCTACTTGTGATTTTAATGGTTTTCTTGTTGATTTTAATAATATTTATAAAGAAGTAAACATATAAGTGTTCTTTTGTAATTTATATGTACATTTAATACTTGTTCAGGTATAAGTTATGTATTTTCCAAAACTTTTTTCTTTGAATTCAAATATAGTTTTTGAATTATAATAACATTGTATTCTTTAGTAATTCTATTCATTAACAAGGCTATTATAACATTGTATGATTTCTAAACATTGTACTATAACACTAATATTTATTGTAATTATTATTCTGTCATTTAATAAACAAGTGTTTGCTTATTTCTTTTAGATTAAACTTCTGTAAATAATATTTTAATAGATAATTCTTGGTTATGCCTTACTAAGCTTTTAGNTTTTTATTCTATCCTAGCTGAAAGTTGTTAAACTTGATGTAATTATTGTTATGTTGTTACTCTAGCTATTATTTCTAAATGTTACTCTAAAGCTTTTATTCCTTTCTTGAATTTGCTAAATGTTCTTTAAAAACTCAATGATTTCTTCTAGGATTTTTATCATTTCCCTTTTTATAAATGTTTTATGCTTCTTTTTAATTGTCGTTGTTAATGCTTTAGTAATCTGATCATCTTGTATAGTCGNTTTTTATAGTCCTGATTTACTGTCTGAGGACAATAACCAGGTTTTTATTCTTTAGTACTTTTATACACTTGTTAACCACTTTTACCTAGTAAGTTCNTTTTTATTTTAAAAGTGCTAAGCTGTAATATAAGCTTTAGAGTTTTACTTAATATTTGAATTAGTGTTTTAAAAGCTTAAATAGTTTAAGTTTTTTCTGTTTCGTTAATTTGTACTCTTTTACTTTCTTTTCTTATTAACTCTATTATTTGCTTATGTAAACTAACCTCAAATACTCTTAAAATGATATTTATGACTAAGAAACAAAAGTTCTCTATAAAGTATCTTTTTACTTTTACAATCNTTTTTAATAATTCTCTTTTTATGATCATAGCTTTATAATTATACTAAGTGTTAGCCTTTGTAAAGTAAGCATTTGAATTTAGTATAGTCTTTCTTGTCTAAGTAGTTATTAGTCTTGTAATCTGTTAATGAACAATAATCACAAATAAAGGTTTTATTGTATACAACTATAATATAATCGAATTTATAACACTTGTAATATGACTTAACATTCTTTATTATAACATTAAATTCTCTTCTTATAATTATCTTATAATAGTCTTTTTATTTTAATTAAAGTATTTACATCTTCTGGTTAAGCAAACTTAATTACTATTACATTTACTAGTTTGTTTATAAGCTTACTTAATTATTGTACTCNTTTTTATTTCTATCTTCTTCATCTTTACGTTAGATTTCTATATTTTAGCTATACTGTTAATTTAGTTATTCATATTAATTGTTGTAATCTTAATGTTAAAGACTACTATTTTATATGTTAGGATTATCACTTTACCACTCTTTTCTAGTATACTTTCTTATTCCTTCTAGTTGTATAAGAGCTTGTCTACAGTCAAGCTATCTTTTACATATACATAAATGTCTTTAGATAATAGTATTTATACTATATTTATCTACTGATTTATGCTTAATATAATAGTTTAAACACTATTGTTAACATTTTAGCTTATGCTCAGAGTTTTGAATATAGTTTTATTAAAAAGCTTAATAAGCTTTACTACTAAGTCTTTCTAACCTTTGAAAGTCTTAATTATAGTTTTATCTGTAGACTTAATCTGTATTTTCTTGGTTTTAAGCATAATTTAGCTTTTTGTAATTATAGTTGTAATTATAATTTTAATGTATAAAAACATGTTACTACTTTTGTTAGAGAATACAATGCTTGTTTATAACGATTCTGTTGACTATAATAATTTATTCCTAGTAGAACAGCTTTGTATAAAACTTATTATTTTGCTATATCAGTCTTTAAGCTCCTTGAAATCTTGTTGTATCTTGTCTAGCTTGTTGTTTATCATGTTAAAAGTCGCGTTTCTGCCTTGTTTGTTGTCCTTCAAGCCTTTCAAGAACAATTTCACAGCTTTCAGGAAGTCCAAAGCATTGTTAAATAGTATAAGACAAACCTTACAGCTTTCATAATCTTCTGTAGCTAGTTTCCAACTGATATATTCAATTAGGGCTTTGGTTTCCTGGAGGAGATAAGTCTACTGTTCGTTGAAATCTTTCTTTTTCTTCTCTACTTTTAGACAGCCATAGTCTATAAGAAACTCCTTACCACCAGGCAACATAAAGTTGACCTCGAGGAATTGATTCCAGGTGTTCAATTGCTGGTAAGTGGCATGGTTGTCGAGTTATTTCCNAAAAAGTCGATTTAAGCGTGCAGAGATATTCTCAGAAAGCTTTACATGACTACTAGAGAAAGACACCTACAATGCTAGCTCATTCAACTTAAGTTAAATTAAGTTAACTCAACATTATTCCTATTTAGGATTAGTGTTAATTAGTAATAAAGATTAACTAATAAGATAGTTAATTTTACTAGTTGAACTAACAAGATTATTAATCATTTTGCCATTATCTATTTTGTTATTTATTTTGCAATTTGTATAAAATTGCATAAAACTATACAAAATTGTATAAAATTGTATAAAATTATATGTTGAGTTGTTTGAGTTGAGTTAAGTTTCAACTCAAACTCAACTCAACTCAACTCAACTCAATTAAATTAAATTTAAGTTAAATTGAGTTTTCGAGTTTTCGAGTTTTGTTTACACACACTGGCTTCATTTGTACTCTTTTGATCTGTGTTTGTGGCTTTCCATTATCTGTGTCAGATCCCGCATTCAACGCACAATTGATTAGGCCACCACATTTACACCCTGGCTAATGGCTAAACGTAGTTGCGTCAAAGTCTGCATCAGCTCTAGCTTTTCTTTTCGCAACATAATAAACTTGTGAATAACCCATGCGACATCAGATCGCAAAGACATTCAACAAGAACTCTTACAGCAACCATGACGCTGATTCTCACCGACACAAAAGATGCGAAATCGTCATCGGACGAAGATCAAAGGAATATGGACCCAAACGACCTCAATCCGACCTCACTGAGCCCACGTAAGCTTTTTCCACATCTGCCAATGAGAGATTACGATCAGCCAGAAGACTCGGTTCAAGGACACGCACACGATCCTCCTCCATACTCATACTCCGAATCCAACCCGCAGTCCACATCCCAAGCAGAGCTCTCTCCAAAAGCCAAGGTCCCAGAGTCAAACGCCGTCAATGCAAGCCAAGCAGTAAACTTGACTGGCCCGCTGCACATTCTTGGAAAAGTTAACTCTTCATCTCCAATTACTTTGAAGAATGGAATTCAGGTTGATGGGAAGGTCAATTCTTCAAGTTTTATCCTTCTGGAGAACGACGTCATTGTTGGTGGGAAGGTAGACTCGAGCAGCAAGGTAACATTGAGAGATAATGTGCAGGTTATTGGCAAAGTGAATGCTAGTGGTGCTATCGAATAATTAGAACATCATTAAATATCCGTAGGATAAGAAGTACGCTTACTGACAACAATTTTAGATTGAGTAATGGCATCAAAGTAGCCGAAAAGATCGATGCTAATGGAGCAGTCACTCTCGACGGCGGTGACAGAGGCATTTTTATTGGTAGCAAGGTATCGAGCAATGGCCAAATTGATATCAAAGGCTGGGTCGAGATTGCCGGTGACATGAAAGCTGGTGGCTCAGTTAAGATCCGAAGCTACGGCCCTGGCAAGACTCCCAAGCTAGGTGGAAAGATCAATGCTTCTGGCCAGATCACGATTGAGGGAGATGTGATTGCCAACACATTGTACCTCTCGAGCAGTCTAAAGCTGAATGGGCAATTGCATGTCCTTGGCGACTTTGAGGTAAAAGGCAACGTGGTCTTGCAAAAGGGGGGACAGCTGATTGTGGATGGAAAGAGAACAATACATGGAAGTATCAAAGAAGAGTAGTCAATCCTAAGCAGCGTCGAAGTCGATTTAATCCCTCACCGAGTTCCGGTTCAGCCTAGAGTCAGAGTTTAGTACAAATAGCTATAGCTTCGCTGGATATTGTTTCTTAACCAGGCCTACTAATTTTTTATTTTTATTTTGCAGAACCTTTCCCTTTTTTTCCTTGTATTAACCTTCAAGGCCTTCAACGGCGCATATTTTTACAGCTCGATGGATTTTTCACTAGCCTAATGAAGCTAGGAAATGCAGCTTTATTTAATCCATATATTTATCATTGGTGGTGAACTAAGAACTTCAAAGAAGCTAAGCCCTCAGTTCACCCCAAGGTAGTGGTTCCGACGTGTTTACCGTACAGATTATCATAGCGTTGCTGAATAGTTTCCTGACAACGTTCTTTCGCAAATCTGTAGCCGTCTTGAGTCTCTCTAAGAGATTTTGGCTTTTGCGTTATGGAAGGAATATCCCTTCAAGAGTATCCTCACTATCAATGTGCCCGTCCGGTAGGCAAGACAATACAGAGAGGTACAGCGGCAAAGTAAAGTAGTGGGAACCCCTACCAGTGTACTTAACCAAATTAAGTAGTATGTAAACACACAACCCATGACTTTACTACTTGAACCAGTTAAGTACCCTGTGTAAGGGTATACTTAGTTCTTATGTAATTAGCGGTTATTAGTTAAGTTATCAGAGATTAGGCTAACTACAGCACATATAATCGCGTATAGGTATCCCGTTTAGATTGTCATTATCGTGCACGCAGCTGGCCTTAATATTGCATTGAAGTGGTTGCCAGAGAAAGCAGAGGGAAAACCCAAAAGAAAATAATTTGCATCTAGATTTATGTCTAATTGAAGTACTTGATAAATGCTTTGCTAATAGCAAAGTTACTTGAGTATCTCAAATGGTTCAGTTTTAATTATTTTTAATGTGAATATTAGCCAAAAGGATGCATGCTATTAAGTAGAGTTTAAATATTTGAATAAATACAATTTACTTAAGACGCATTAAGTGTTGAGAGTAATATATTGGTTACGTGCACGTGATACTCACGTGCCATGTAGACTAGTCCTGATTAGGTAGTGGGAGCGAGCGAAGCTCTTACAGCTTCGCACCACTCCCACCCCCTTTTCGAAGAACAACCATGGAATAGCACAACGAGTATATTACGTATAATTGCGTACCGTACTTCGTGCTACAGGTGAACCGACACTGATCAGTTTGTACATACAGATCAGGAGATTATCGTTTAATTGGTGGGACATTCGGTGGTCCCCTTTTAAAGCTGAATCTCGGGAGATTACGACCTGTTCGGTGGGACATTCGGTGGTCCCCTTACAAAGTTGCAATTTACCCCAGTCGAAGGGGGAAACAGCCATTCAACAACTACAGCTTGATCAGTGGGACGTTCGGCGGTCCCTTTTCATAGCTGTTGTTGCTGAACCTGTTTTTGCCAAAAACAACACGTTCGGTTGGACGTCAGGCGGTCCACTTACGGAGTTGCGTGGTCAGCCAATTGACCAATTCTATTCGAAAACCACTCTTCTACCTCTCATTTTCATCAATTTCTATCCAAAAACTACTACTTTCTTTACATCTTTCATTCCGGACCGGAAACAACACGTCAAACCACCAAAACCACGATCTTTCACCCTACTTTCACTTTCACTATGGAATTACAGGCCTCTACAGGCATACAGGAGAATTTAGGAGCCCACGGAACTGTGACAATCGGGAAGACCAAGAAGCCATTGTACCCCTGAAGATATCTGTCCAAGCCCCTGAGACCACGGAGTTTACTACCTGCGGGTAAATACTCCTCGTACTCAAGCGTAACCAGCTCTGCTTTTCAGCTACCCAAGCACCTTGTGCCAGTACCGGTGGACAGCAACGTAAAGCTCAGGAATAACGGGAAATATGGCGGAAACGGGAGAAACAACGGGAAACGCGGTGGAAACCAGGCCGGAAACCACTGCAACAACAACAGAGAACACTGTAAGGGTGAACTGGAGGACATTAATCAAGAAGTGGGAATGGGGAATAGAGCTTAACGGTGCCACTGCAGGAGACGTACAGGAATTCCTAGCCACCAAAGTCTACGAATACTGTGTCGATGGATGAAGTGACGTGAACCTCTGGGACTTGTTCTAAGAGGATTTCAAAGACTTTACAGTCGATACCTTCAAGCTTATTCCCCAGAAAGAGGTGTAAGAACTACGCAATTGCCTCCGTTGCGGTGGTATACGGGTAATGTGTAACAACAGGAACATCACAATCGCCCAAACACTTGTGAATGTTATACAAGAGGAGGAATAATACTTATAGAGCGAGGAAGACCTCCAACATGCTCTCCCAGACCTCCAGAAAGGACCTATTACTTCTGTGGTTATCAAACTCCCTGCAGATGCCCTACCTACGAACACTCAAGTCAACCTCAAAGTTCTTAGCTCAATGTACGCAAGCCGGGAATCAAGCACTTTTCTGACCCCTGTGACCTCTTAGAACAACCACCAACAGTTCTACGGGTTATAGCAAGACCACAGCTCCTATTGCAAGCCTAGCCCATCACCATCACCTTCAACTTGGCCTGTGTATATGAAACAGGTCTCTGATATCGTCAAGATGTACACGGAAGACCAGAAGTACGACGGAGTGACTAGTAGCTTCGAATACAAATTGATGATCTTCAAGAGCTATTGCGAACAGGTAGAATTGCCAGAGGAATTCTATATCAAAGCGTTCCCTACTATGTTAACAGGGTTAGTAAAAGGCTATTTTATTGCTAACAACCTTGTCAAACGTACGTTCGAAGAAGCATGCGCCTACTTACGCAACTTCTACGAAGGATCTACATACCATCGTTGAATCCATACTGAATGGGAAGGCATAATGTTAGCCTTGATCACAACTGTAAACCCCGGGAAAACAACGCTTGAGAACGTACAATTGCTTATCAGCAAGCTCCAAGAGCTCTAATATGGCCTCTAGCCAGCCTACAGGACGATTAATATTCTTTATGAGAAGTTGATTACCGCTTGCCAGGGATCTCCAGCGTGTAGATATGCTATTTCAGACCTACCAGGAGACTTAGGGCAACTCATCAACAAACTCCATTTGTCCATCATGTCGTATGAGAAGGAAAAGGAGCAAGAACACAATGGTGAAACCTACTTTACAGACCGTCGCTACCATACCAATCGTGGTACAAGCCAACGATTCAATCCACGGGGCCTCAGATGTACTACTCTATACTCCTAGACGTGGGGAAGATGCTTTATATGCAAAAGGGAAGGGTGCCGATCATGGAAATACCCACAAGAAGAGCAAGATGCGGAGAAAGCACGTTTCAAAGCCAGAAATATGGGTAAATTTAGCTCCAGCGTCCGTGGTTCTGAACAACGTTTCAACGAACAGTTCAAACAATACGTTGCTGATTGTGAAGGAAGTGACTCCGAAGAAGACGAATTAGGCTTTACTTTCGAGACCTTATTTGCCCATAACGATGTAGAAACAGGCTTTGAGGAACTTGACCAGCCTGAAACCACATTCTTTACCACAACTACGTTCTTTACCTCATGTGGAAGTTTCCCAGTGGAATTAGCTACACTAATTACTACGGAACTAGCTAATAACGCTTTCTTACATTAACTAACCACCGAGGTGCCAACGACCGAGAATTACCCTTGGGAACCTGACCCAAAAACCTTCACAGCAACCACAATGGAAGTGTACAGCGTGGAGAGCCTAGCAAGGTACGATTCAAGACAATTTCATGGAATCTTGATCGATACAGGAGTTGCAAAGCACTCTACAGCCGGTTACGGTCAATTCGAAGCTTTACAGTGAGTAGACCAAACCATAGCACTGAATACCACAACTAAAGGCATGGTGACAGTACAATTCGGAATTGGGAGCACAACTTCRRYAGATTCTATANTATACCGAGAGTTACGGCCGTAAAACCGTTATGGTCAACAGTTACGGTCGTACAGGCACCCTACGGGTGCCTATGGTTGCCTACAGTGGTAGCCTACCGTAAACCCTATCCGTAAGCCCTAGCATAGGCAACCGTAAGAACACTGTGAAGTGGCATCCGTAAACTCCAAATATTGCAACAGAAGATTCAAGTTCTATTGTACTTAGCCCAAAAACACGTCAAGTGTATGAGCATATTGTTATTTGTCCAGTTACGACTAAGGCCAAATTAGTGCTTCCTCGGGATTTGTGGAATTGCTTCTATTCGAAAACTTTATTGCTAAAGTTGGGCCGGATAGATCAGAGAGGAACTTTAGGTGCTTCTTGAAATGATGTGAGTATCAGCTGGACCAAATTCAAGGGAGACTTCCAACTATAAAGTTCCACATTTTCATCAATTTGGCTATGTCACGGCTCGTATGGATCTAATGATTTTCCATATTTTCAT
This sequence comes from Scytalidium lignicola, assembly GCA_002812745.2. Classification (NCBI taxonomy): domain Eukaryota; kingdom Fungi; phylum Ascomycota; class Leotiomycetes; genus Scytalidium; species Scytalidium lignicola. The sequence continues at coordinate 68,128 of NCSJ02000190.1, forward strand.
CAGAGCAATCTAAGCTATGAAGTTACGGGGGGGTTTTTTGGTCAAATAGATGCAAGGTTTCATCTCTACCATTCTCCTCCTATCCTGCGTCCTGAGTCACTCAAGCAGTAGTGGACTTGGGCATGGCCGGCTTAGTGGTAATGGTCACGAAACCAGCCGTCTCCTGAGCCTTACTTGTCTGGGGTGGACTGGATCCTGGCGTAGTCTAGGACGATGCCATGGACATCGGGGTGACCACCGCCGCAGCATCGGTCTCGAAGGCCGCGAGACAGCGATCAGCCAAGTTCGCTGCCTCTGCATCTACTACCACTTTGACTAGCCGGTCGCCGTCCTTGTGGAAGAGCTTGTGGCAGAGCCGGCTCTACTCATTGTCCAGGTATGCATGAAGGCCCGCCCGCCGCTCCTGCAGTTCGGCGACGTGCGTACTGTTGGCCAGGTCGATGTCGAGGGAAACTAACTGGTTGTCGGCATCGTCGTTGTTAGCCGCGCGGATTCGCAGCCAGGGATTAATAAGGTTTATGTCAGTGGGCCAGAAAATGACTGTGCCGCCTCGAACTGTCAATCCCGGTCACTTTGACAGTAACGTCCCAGCACCTGCTTCGATCTGCCATCCGAAAGAAGCTCTCGGTGGGCGAATAGAATCCCCACAGCTGACGGGTTGCTGTCCTTGAAGCCTTGCACTACGCCTCGAGGGTCCTGTACCTGATACCTTGGCATTTTAACCCATATTGGAGACAGGATAGAATGTTTACTCCCTTATGCGTCCGTCCGCGTCAGCCGCGTTCTCTTCGCCGGCGAAGAATCGTTCGTAGATGCTGGGTACAGTGGCCGTTTGCTGGACTGCGAGGGAGCCGTGCTTTGCGCGAGACTTCCACCCACTGGAGAACGATCTCTGTTGGCCGGTGGAAGCTCTGTACCACAGGTTAGCATATATTCCAACTCTTTGGAAGCGGAGGCACTCGACATGCATACCTGAAGTCTTGCTTGCAACAGCGTCTAGCGCTTCTCTTGCAATGCATTGGACAGTTTGAGATGAGAGCGGCAAGGCCGCGGCTTGGAAATTCCTCTCATGACGAGAAACGTGCCAGTGTAGGATAGATTTTGTATCAGCATTCAGGCTGGCCGGCCTAAATGGCTGCTAAGATGTCAACAGGTGATAACGGGACACAACAGGTCTTATCTACCTTCCATATTAGGCTTAGTTATACCCCCCTATTTTACTCTACAATCAAGTATATTTTCAAATATCCAACATAAGACCGCATGAGTTGTTAATAAAGTCTGTTTTCGTTGAGGTGGTCTTCTAACCTGGTCAATTTAATCTTAGGTGTGAAGTGGGAGCGGTAAAAATGATTAGGCACCTGCTCCTTGACAAGCAACAAGGTACGGCGCAGTTTGCGTGTCGCACCGTAACCCTTGCAATCAACAATTCTATCCTTCGAATCGTGAGTGAGAGTTAGAGCTTGTCCTGTGAATAAGCGCACTGTGGAGCCCTCAGAGTCGTTCACGCCCAATAGATTTGCACTAGTTTGCTGGGGGCGCTTGAATTGCGCGGCTTAGAATGCGGCTCAGATGTGCCTTCGCCATGATTTGCTGGCTGGAGATTTTGGGTTCTGACCCGTCGTAGCGCGCCCACATTATGCTCCCCAATTAAACGCCTTGGGTAAACTGAAATGTGACCGCCTCACCTTAATCGTGTGAGGCGACCAGGAAGAGATCGACTTGGCAAAGTGCGGCATGACAGGCCATGGTGTGTGTACAGTGCTCCACGCAGTGAATAGGGATAGCTCAAGGTTGAATTTACTTTGTTGTATGCTTACTATTCCATATCACGATGCTGAACTGTTAGTTGGCAACTTTCCCGTCCAGAGCGTTTACACTAGCGTGACGGAACATTCGGTTCCCGTGCGGACGCAACCAACGTTGATTCAATGCGCTGCTAATCAACGCGCAACAGTTTGGTTTCTTTTGTTTATAGTCATATTGCAGGCTGCGGCCGTTGGCCGTATGGCATGCAAGGATATCCAGCCATGGATTTGAAGCAATGTGAAACAAGATTATGATCGACCTAAGGCTGACCTCTACTGATTCTAGGCAGCCTCGTCAACGGGTAACTGGAGACGCAGCATGCATTTTACATCTCTGGTAGGAATAGTAGGTGTTGGTTGAGGTACTCTATGAAAAGTACCTCGTTCGTAACCTTTTCGGCTCTCCACGTTATGTTCTGATTTTGCAAACCGAATAAAAGCAGAATAAGAGCACTCTGTCGTCTATCGCCGAATTCGACGTAGAGGTTGAGGTTGAATGAATCCTTCAAGAATCCAATGAACTCTCCGGCTCCACCCCCACCCAAGTGACCACCAACAAAAGCCACGATTTCACCCTGAACCACCTTAGGTCCCAAAGTGATCCAAGTGATCCTATCTAGCCTTACACATGCTTCCTAACATTTTACCGGTGCACACCACCTATTAGCAAGGTGGTCGCATTTGGATTGTAACACTTAAATCTGATACCAACTCATGATCTACATCATGGGTGCCAAAGCAAGACCAAAAATGTCCGGCTAGCTGGAGGGACCAGGCGGTAAGCTCAATACCAACCAGCCTCTGGAAAACATAGCCGCCTGCCGGGGGATTGGGAGGAGGTGGCCACAAGGTAATAAAGTCAGGCTACCAACCTATTAGCCCAGCGGTGCATAGTTAATGGCCTACCCAGCCAAAAGAGTGCTATATTTAGTGTGAAAATGTTGGCAAAAGGTATTAAGGTGATGATTTCCTAAGTCCAACTGCGTACAATATATTTTGACACCAATGACCAGTTTCAATTTACAGAGTTGGCCCATTACCAGCCTACTCTTTGCCGCATAAAACTCTCGAGGGCCTTAAGGATAACCAATAACCTCAGTTGTTGGTAGATGGCACGAAACGTCTAGTCTCCCAGCGTCTAGTCCAGACTCTGTAAAGTACACTGTCGAAGCAAACGAACAAGCAGAGTCTTTTAATTAAGGACAATCTACCCAAATGGTTACAGGCCCGGTTACAGTAAGCCATCTAAGACGGTTAATCATTGGAAGGTAGCTAGAAATTTCTCTGACAAAGGCCACAAAGGAGGTTTACAAAATTTTATGCTCGTCGCAGAGAGGGGAGGGATACATTTGGGGAGAGAAGAAAGGACAAGATCAAGTATAAAAGCTGGCCATCTTGCTCTCTATATCAAACCATTATCTTCATCTCCAAGTTCTTTAGTTACATTTATACATAAGATCATCAACGTCTCAATCTGAAAACCTCTTGCAAGTAATCTTGCCTTACATATACCAACAAGCTTCTTTACCTCTTACATCTTTCTTCCTCTTAAAGCTCCAAAGAGCTCAGAAATCCTCTTTATTTGAACCTACCCTCTCAAGCTCTACTTTTACAAAAGCTACTCTTACCCTAGAGAGTACCAGTGGCCCAAGATTACAACAGAAGCTTTACTCTTAATATCTGTCTCCTTCGGCAAACCCCTTTCTCACCAATACACACTTAAACCGGTCAAGATGCCTGGCGTTATAGTGTGCCAGAAATGCAGACGTGACGTCTCAGCCCCGGCGGGCCGGGTGACTGAGCCAGTCGATTGCAGTGTGCCTGGATGTCACAATGGAAGAATTACGCAGTCATGTGTTTTTTGTGACGGAAGACGAAGAATTTGTGGTGGTTGTAATGGCACTGGTGAGATGACGAGAGAGTGTTACGGCTGCCACGGCTCTGGTACCGTCATGGTAACCCGCCTTTGCGATCGAGTTCATGGGAATACGTGGTCAAACTACTAATAAGCGATGGGCTATAGAGATATGGGAGACTTCAGTGAGAATAACAACTATCTTTCCTGTCATCTCTTTAATGTTCAAGAGGATAAGGACCTTCGTATGTGGGTTTTAAGTAGAAGTGTCGAAGGGGGTTTGGCAGTGTCTTGATAAATTGTACGGATGGTTTGTAAGCCAGGCTGCTTGTCATTTTTAATTTCGTTTTGTTTAGTTTATTTTGTTTAGTTTTGCCTTTTTACTTTCATAGTCTTGAGTTGTGATAAATAAGTACTTTATAAGCAGAAGCACTTCTTTTCTTAAAACTCTATTTCACTCTGTTGATAAACCATCACTATACTCTCTAATCAAGATTTAACCACCATCCCTCTTCCTCATTTCTCGCCTCTTCGAGTCCGGTCATTGTAAGGCAAATCCCAGCTTGCCAGAATTGCCGTATCAAGCTGGATAAGGATGCACGAGCAATTGTAAGCATACGGCCTTTAGCGTATTGTATCGAGCTCAGCTTCACCTCCTTTAAGTTTATCAAGCCCATCGAAGTACAGCTCCGCAGCAAGTTTTCCAGCATTAGATGCAAGAACTCAAGGGCTGGCATGTCATCTGGAAACACTGGGTATTTATCCCGATCAGTGCTTGTCATAGCAATCGCCCAATAGTCGAGAAGATGAAGGCTCTTGATCGACGGAGGTAGGAGGGATGCAATATGAAGAAGCCGACTAGGGTTATTCCTAGGTGTTAGCCAGATGAAGTCGACTCTGAGATGCTGTAGAGATTCCATCTGGTGTAGAAAAGGCGACATCGTGGGGTGCCTATCTAAAAAGGCCCACGTGATGTCGTGTGGGGTGGTCATAGATAGGTATTGAAGGTGCCGTAACTTTGTAAGTGCCTTAAATGAATCGAAAAGAGGATGAGTTTCATGCCCTGAGAGGAGAACGATTCGAAGAGAAATTAAGTTAGGATATATAACTTGCATACGTGGAAAATCAGATGCTGGAAATCGCTGGTTCCGCACAAGTAGGCTTTTCATGCTTGTACTACATGCTGGCTCTTCAACAGCGTTTGCGAGGTGTATCCTACTTTTTGTTTGGATATACCGGAGCTGCGGACAAAGCCTTTGTAGATCCTCTATAACGCCATCATTATTGAATGCTATAGGGGGAACGTTGCTGATATGGTCCAAGATGAGAATCTGGAGTTCAGGAAGAAAAGGATACCCAGCGGATGCTAGAACGGGGTCTAGTAGTCTTATTGCGAAGAACTCATATGCCTCCTGTCTAAACTTAAATAAATCTGCTCGTTCTTCTGCTGTACTCTCTCTGTCGCCAAATTCATAATAAAGTAAGCGCGGCTGGATTCTAAGTCCAGGCATTAACCTGCCTAGAACCAAGAATAGAGTAGTAAGTTTGGGGATTATTGCAAGTACAACGCCAAGTAGCTGCCAGGCGCGAAATTCAGCAAGATTGTCGCCATGTAAATATTGGTGAAGCAGGGTGTCTTTTTCCGTGACAGGAGGAGGCAGAGACGTAAAAACGGGCACAAGGGAGGGCATCAAGTCGACACATTCAGTATCTTCTGCGTCTGATTGAGGCAAAAGACCAGTCCAAGAGAATGATCGTACTAGGGTCTGCAGCTTGGGAACTGTGCGCAAGGTCCTGTAAAAGTATAGCAGCTCTCTCAAGTCATTAATGAGAACAGCCTGATAGAGGCAAAGTGTTGCGCTCGCGCCTACTTGGCGAGACACCTGGCAGGCAGCCCAGAGAGTCCACCGATATTCGAGTATATGAGGGCGGAGTTCTGCTTTCGACGACTGAATTGCTATAGTCGTGGGCGCGTCAGACGGGACATAATGGTGTAAGATCTTGAGCCAAAGCTCCGGAGACATCCGGGACACACTGCTATTGATGTTGATGACAGACATGGCGTTATGGAAGATCAGCTTCACATATAAGCAGCACTTCCGGCCTCGAAATGCTGATGGTTGGGGAGGATTTCACAAGTGAGGCTATTCGGGGCCTCTTTTCTGCCCCACAATTGTTGCCTGATTTTTGGGCGGGGTGGAAAAGACAAAAAGCTCGTCTAATTGATAACATAACTGGTTGTTTACGACTGCGGCAAAATGTCATGTGAAAATTTGCCAAGCCGCCATGTGACGCTAATGACGCACGTACTATGAGATTATGTAATACTCTCGCAAGTGATTATGGTGCCTGAGGGGCAATATTCTACAATCTCCGCGCGGAAAGATGAAGTCCGTACTACATTACCAGCGGAATTGCGCCTCACAATAAACTAACATTGCAAAGGTCTCACTCGTGACCCAATCGGCCGATTCATCAAGAAAACAGCTTTAAATCCGGCCTTCACGCACGTGTTCATTCTTCTGGCACGTTACACAAAGAAAGGAAGTGACCTCTCTATCCTTAGGGATCACGGTTGTTGTATTAGATGTAATTCTCATAACTTTTGAAACTCATATATCTTCTTTCCTTCTTAAGCAGTCCATTTTCCTATTCATATTAGAAACTTATACTAACTATATATTTACAATAATAGCAAGCAATGCTCGATACTTTAAATGCGATGTCACTTCTCCTAGTAATATCGCTGCTGTAGCCAAAGAAATTCAGTCTAATATCAGCAACTTAATCATCCTCATCAATAACTCTGGTGTAGCTCGCGGTAATATGCTCCTCGATTCCACTGAAAAAGACATTCGCTTTACCTTCGATGTTAACGTCCTCACTCACTACTGGATAGTAAATGAATTCTTCTCATTCATGATTCATAACAACCACGGCATGATTGTCATAGTTACCTCTTTCGTTTCGTATATCATTGTACTGAACATGGTAGATTACTCCACTATTAAAGCTGTTACGTTATCATTCCATGAAGGACTAGGAGCCAAATTGAAGACACGATACAACGCTCTAAAGGTATAGACTATAATTATCAACCAGGGATACACCAAGACACTGCTCTTTGAGGGTTACGTCAACTTGTCCCCGTTCTTCGCCCCTTCGCTCGAGATCGAGACTGTTACGGAGGCTATTGTTAAGAAGATCTTAACGGGTCAGAGTGGTCAAGTTATCATTCCCGGCTTTGGTACCACCGTAACGTAGTTGAGGGGTATGCCACATTGGCATCAACTAAATGTGAGAAATAAGGGAAATAAAATCATGACGAAGTGGCGTGGAAGACAGGTTATTGAAAATGTGGAGAAATTCTATGAAGAAAAGTAGAAAGAAGGGGTCAGCCCCAAAATACTAATATTGTTATGGAATTCTGACATGTGCAAACAGTCACTGGCCTTAACTGTGCTATATATAATAGCTGATTTAGGTCTATATTAACAAGACATAATGTTTAAAATTTGTCACGAGAATGATATAGTCTAAATCTAAGGTTTCTATGCTAACAAACAGAATGTGTCTTGCGTAGTCTATAAACAATCTAACATAGAGAGGTAAATTTTCCCCGGGATTCATTTTCTTTATCCTTGTCGTCACAACATATACCGAAAGTTTGTATTCTCCCTGTCAGTGAAGTCTTCTAGAGCATGACTATTGTCCGGAGGGCCATATTCACGGTCTCTTCTTACATTTTCCCTGGCAAGAACGATGCGGCCAGTGACAGCCATAATCATAACAACAGCTGTGGAAACTGTACATGCAATGAAGCCGCCTTGGTAAACTGGACCGGGGGTGGAGGAGAAACAGACCGGACCAAGCATATTTCCAACACAATATCCGATAAACGTTGCTGCACATGTAATTAGTAATGTGTCCTTCAAAAATAATTCGAAGGTGCTAAAATCACCTGCTGATACTGCCGATTTCTTAGTGTGGCCAGCAACGTTAGAAGAGCTAAGACCAACTCCGATAGCATTCGCACCAACCACGAAAGGGAGGAGAACCACACCAACGTATCTAGATGGTCTTTGTCAGCCCAAATATATGACAAGAAACCTAGTGTGGCGGTAAGTTTAGGTTGTACTTACAAGAGGTTAGGATTATCTCTTGGGCCTTTCCAGCAAATGAGACCCCCAGCAAGCGCAGGCAAGGCACAAACGAACATCATGATGAATCGCATATTTTCCCACTTCCTCGTAATATAACCAGAGCCGTAAACACTAACAAGGGCTACAAACCCTAGTGGCATTTGTAACAGAAGGGAGTTAAAGTTAGTGAAGCCGAGACCCTTAATAACCAAGCTTGAAAAGGACGCAAATATACTGCTTGGAATACCCGTAATCAAGACAATGAATGTGTTAGCCCAAAGGTTGAAATCTTTTAAAGCCTCCCATAATTGCTCCTTTTTGAACCGACGCTCAATAAATCCGGCATTGTTTTCCTTAAGACGAGCTAATATAATTGCCCTCTCCTTGTCATTGAGCCATTTCGCACTGACTGGATTATCTGTGATGTGTGTTAGTACAGCTTGCAGATAATTCTAGACTAATACTTCCCTGGTAAAACCCAGAGAACAATGAAGCTCCAAAGGCAGGTACTAGCTCCGGCAATCAGATACATATATTTCCAAGTCGATTCACCAAAGGATCCGTGGATATGACCAATACCGTATGATATCAGTGGAGAAACTATGGTTCCAACACCTGTCATCCCGTACCATAAACTACTTCGAAGTGGCTGTTCACGCCTAGTCCACCAAAATGTGATGTAAACTGTAAACGCTGGAGCAACGCAAGCTTCTGTGACACCGAGAAATGTACGGTTGACCATGAGCTCTGCGTATGTTCTGCAGGCTGCTGTGCTCATCATGACAATTGACCAGAGGAAGATAAATGCAGCGCAGACCTTCGCCGTCGGATAACGCTGAGTGAGCATTGCGACGGGGTAAGTTGCGACTAGGACACAGCGTAAGCCATTGCTATGTCAAAGCCCTAATGATGGTTCACCTTACCTAAATAACCGATATAAAAGATGAATGAGCAATTGGAGTACCGAGTGCTGCTTGTTATAGAAACACCCGTGCTAGTGTGCCCAATGACTTGAGTTAAATCCAGGTCTTTTGACAGATTGAAAAGTACAGCTTGGCCAAGTAAAGCCTTATCCCAGCTGTATTTAGTATCAGAAACGTGCTGGAATTGTTTAAAATAATAACTGTAATGAGTTGCAACTTACTATTGAAGCCCATAGGAAATCATCAGGATTGGCAGAAGCCAGATATCTAAACGACGCACCAAGCATTTCTCTTCGGCATTTGTGTAGAAGATTTCTTCAGAGGCATCATAGTAGAGATCCTCTGACTTCTCTATATCCGACGCATGTGCCTTTACCGCTTGTACGGGATATGACCTCTTTTCAGTCATTATTTCGGGAAATTTGTGGTGGATGACGGTCCAAAGCGTAAAGTAAAATGAGAGACAGCGTCCAGGGGTCTAAAGAGGTTTAGCAAGAAGGGTTGCGTTCAACTTAGTAACGTCGTAGTCGGTTTATGACATTCGACTTTGGACTCTTTTCCCACCTGCACACTCAGTACATTAACGTAAAGAGTCAGTCAACGATAAATCCCCCCCAGACGGATTTTCCTTCCAATTAGGTTGCGAGTAGCACTCTAGACCAGTTACGTTTTGCTACTGGAATATTGCTGGCCCTGAAAGAAACAAAGTATCAGTGAAGGCGTGCCATGAAACGCGAATCCGATTTCCAGGGTCTCGATAGTGGGGTGTGTGTGAAGTGCGGTTTCGCGCTTTTATAATCCCACCCTCTCATAATCTCACGACATCCGCGAAACCGCAAATGTATTTATGAACACTTCCGTCCCATCATGCTCGACACCATCTAATGCCCTGTAACACCCGTCTTCAGGGCACTCTACTGGGTCTATTCCGACAGACAGGATTACTAACGCCGATGAGCCTAGCCTGATACGGCTAGCAGACTCTCATGTAAGCGGCAGATCGGAGGATTGAGCCTGCGAGCCCTCGTACTGAACCACAAATCACACCCAACTTTCCACCATCTTTCTCTTAGCACGTACCCCGGATTTTCATTTAGGTTCTAAACACCCCCAATGCACCTTGTTCTGGCCTAGGCATCGGCTGATATTCCTATGCCACGTGGTGAGACCCGACTTCACGGTTTCTAGGCATTCCCGCTTTTCGGATATACATCACGCATATTCTTTTGAGAGGGCGCAATCGTGTTCAGAGCTTGAAGACAGGGGCTTTCTGATCGGCATAGAATGAGTGCATGGCCACAACCCTTTTGAGCACTCGTCATGTTGCCCACTCCTCAGCCCGACCATGCAAGTAACACAGCGTCACGGCGTCGCGGCTTCCGCACTCCAACAGCTTGCACCGTCTGTCGGCAAATCAAAGTAAAATGTGATAGACGGGAGAGATTACCAGGTCGGTGTACAAGATGCGAAACCACGAATTCATTATGTGAAATAAGCTCTACTTTCAAGCGGCGGAGAGTAAAAGGTCCCGACAGCGATGAGATGGTCAAGCTTCGTGCCGAGCTGGAGCAGATGAAAGCCCAAGTCTCATCTCTCCTACCTCAAACATCTCCTACAAGCGCCTCAGAATCGATACCTTCTTCTGCTAATACAGATAAGGAAGAAGGAATTTCTGAAACAGATGAACAAGCTAGTATTCCCAAAGACACAACACCAACCAGCGCGAGGACCGCCGGGGATATCACAGTCTTACCTTGGCAGATCGATGCTGCTTTCGAGGTATTCTTCCAAAATATACATCCAATGCTCCCATTCGTTACACAATCCACCCCAAACAGATGCTACAGCCGAGAACCATTCTTGTTTTGGGCCATTTGCGTCCTGGGATTAAGGTCCGTAGCTCCAGGTTTAGCACACGCTCTTTGTCCATTTGTACATGCAGAAGCCTTGCATGCTCCTCATAGATCCTGTCACAATCAAATTGCAGCAACGGACGTGGTTCAAGGACTACTCTTGTTGTCCATGTGGCCATTCAAATCCCCATCGTTACTACATGAATCGGTCTGGCTCCACTGTGGTAGTGCAACACATCTTGCACTACATATAGGTCTGCACCAACCTCATAGTGCTTCTGAGTTCGTGCCCAAATATCGACGAGATTTTCTTCCAGTTTCTCAATTTCGACGAACTTGGATAGCCTGTTACGTCGTCAACTCTTTGGTCTCATTTGCTAGGGGTTATCCTAGTACAATTCGAGCTGATTTCAATCTAATTAAATATTCTCGAAGTACTCCCTCACAGCTTTCAATACAACCGGAGCTCTTCAAGTATCTCTTGATAGCAAGGAGAATCGAGGAAGGGCAGGAACTTGGAAGCCCGCAATCAGTTCCATACGGTCAAATTGACCCAGGCTCCCGTGCAGGAATATGTGGGTTACTTAAGGCACGGATAGCAGAAACTGAGGAGAATATATCAAAGCCATCCCTCTCTCCAATTATGAGGGTCTTTCTCACTGCAACTAAAATGTTGCCTGTCATGCAAGCCCTACAATCTACTTCTCCTCTGCCTCTCCAAGAAACTGAGGTTCTGCAAGCGTTTGAGCTTGCCGGCCAGCTAATATGCCAGGCCGAAATAGTCCAAAAGGAGATTAACAGGGTATACTTCCCTGTTTTTATAGATGGAATGGTTCTCATTTCAGTGCTGCTCATCTTGAAAATCCAAATATCGCGGTTCTCAGGTCTTGTGGACCAACGACGCGGTCAATATCTCATTGAGAAAGCTTGTAAGTATTATCGTGATGGGGTGAATGACTTCAGCACGATTCCAGCGCGCTTGACTCAATTTATGGATGGTGTTCGCACCATGGTAGCAGAGAACTGTTTTCCGGCTGGCGGATTTGTCATAGAGAAAGCAAAATGTCACTATAGCCAAAATATTCTCTATGAGGTGAGTCTATTATTGAGATCATTCCTAGCTCTATTATTATCTTCTCTGCAATCATTAAAGCTGAAACTAATTACTAACTGTCGCAGTTTCTCTGGGAATTTTATGAGTGGAAGAGACTTGCAGTTGGGGCCGCTGAGTTCCAAGAAGCTCCACCTCTACCCAATGATACAGGAATTAGCATGGTATCTTTTCTTGATTTGGAGCAATTGGATGCTGATTTCTGGCAAATGTTAAGCTATACTAATGGGACAAATCATTAGAGGGCTTCCGCATTAGGATAAATGCGAACAGAAGTTGGGTGAGTATCGTATAGGTAAAACGTTATAAATGTAGAAAGCAGCATGTTCGAACAGGTATTCTCGCAACACTTATAAGGCAGATAACAACAAAAATACATATTTCAAGCCAAAACCAAAATCTAGGTCGCATATTCGGGGAATAAGATTGTTCGCACTATTTACGTCTTTTGTGTACTACGATCTGTAAACAGCTTAGAGCTTGGCGAGGATGAGGCCCAACTGCGAAATCGCAAATAATCCCTCCTAAATCATTCAAAATGCGCGTGCTTTCTTCCATTTTCAACCAAGGGCATGAAACTAGAGATTGTTTTTCGTGCGATATTAATCGGATATTACTCATTCTTTCAAAGACACCACTAAGACATATCCCATCAGTCAATCTAGCTCCAATCTTGATCTAGTTCCGAACTATATCTTTTATGTTTAATATAATAGGATAGCACTAAATTGTCTCTTTAGCTTTCTCTAAACGTGATATATATATATAGGCCTCAGCTAAATCGACTCCCGCCCTCTGTAAAATCGACTCCAAATCGCCGATAGCGGCACAACCTCAGGCATCCCAAGTACTCTGAATCACATACAAATTATTACTGTAGCTATGGTAGACTAAATGAATTGTAATTACCCTACAACAATAACACCATTTAAAGTAATTCCCCAGGAACCTCCACTTCAATACAATCTTGGGTCTCGTTCAACATTGCACTGTCAGCTGAATTAGCTGACAACTCCATATAATCGTCCTTGTATAACGATGATATTCCCCTCATATAACCTCTTTCACGTACAGTTCCTGGCTTATATTGATCATTATAACCTTGCTCAAAACGCGTTATAGCCAATTGAGTACTTGACTGTATTATATACAGTTGTTCTGTTGGTATTGGCGATAAATCTACAGCTGCAAGAGCTGTAGATGGAGGCAATTCGAATGCTGAAGGCAACCTTTTAGTACTAGACTCAGGGAGTCTTTTTCCTTGACCTAAAGTATCTTTTGGTCTGCCTTTACCACGAATTATAAGTGGATCAAGTACTTGAATTGGTAAAGGTTCTTGGACTGTTTCAGCTAACCTGGAGTACAGCCAATGTAGATGAATATCTTGAATCCGAACTGATCTTCCATCTTTAATTCTCTCCTAAATTGTATGGTAACAAGGAAGGCCATGTGACTTCTGGATTGTACAGTTGCATTCAGAGGTTGGTAAGTTACTTTTTGACAATTTGCTTACTTCAAAATAAAGCTTTTAAAGTGCATAACCATGGACTTGACCAATCAATTCAACAAATCTAGGAAGATTCATATTATGCTTTGGCCGTAGTTGATCTTGAGTTACAGCTTTAATAATTCCTCACTGTTGAGCATTCTAAAAGAGCTCTAAACGATCAAACACTCCATTCAGATCTTTAGTTGATTATTATAACCATGACTTTAAAATATTATGACAATCTTCAACTGAAGAGGTAATCAATACACTAAAATAAAAATGTTGATTAACCTAATATTGTATTAATTTCTCTTTCCAAGGAATAAGTCATGTGTTCATTACATAATTAACAGTGTTATAATTGAATTTCTTTAATTTATCAAGATTTTCAGCATAATCATGCTTAGTTCCAAAGTTAAAAACATTAACACAAGCTTGTAGAAATGTCTTAAATTGAGGATAGCACTTTTAAATTTCATCTTTCCTTTTAACTAGAGTTGGGAAATATTTCTTAGTTTTAACTAATATATTTATATTGACATGCCAACAGCAAAGGATATGAATAGATCTAAGGAATAATGAATCAATAACTTTAATTAAAGCTAATTCTCTATCAGTGATCATAGAATATAATTGTTGGATTTGATGAAGTTGTATTATTCCTTGAAGTTGACTAAGAGCTCATTTATAAGATTTCTCTGTCTTATCTAATAAGAAAGCTATTCCAACTTGAATTACCTTGTTTCCTCTAGTTATTATACAAATATTAAGTAATAGCATGTTAAATCGATTGGTTTTATAAATACAATCCATTAATAAGATATTAAGGTTGTATTTCTAAAGATCAAGAGCTAAAAGGTAGACAAATAACAATTGAGTAAGATTATTACTTAAATTAATTTTGAATATTAGATTAAAGTTATACTTTTCTAGTTTATACTTAATTTATTAGCATTTTATCAGAATTATACTTTTAATCAATACTTACAACAACAGTTGAATTGACATTTTCTTACTTAATTCTTGAAGTTGAATTAATTAAGTTATATTCTTGATATCAGTACTAGTTAACTGAATAATAAGGTAATCAATGTGTAAAGTATTCAGTATTTGTGCATTAAGTACACTAGATCTTTATAAGGATTGAACGTAATTGCAAACAACTAAGTCTAAAGAAGCAATTCTATAAGTTAGATGAGCTATAAGTACTACAGAGGCCATATGATTATGCTCTGCTTGTAAAACCTTGAGTATCCAAGACCCTGAAATTGCATCTTTGGAAGCTGATACTCTCATTGTACAACTACACTTTTTAGATCTTGAGCCATTGCGTTGTTTGCTAGAGTGTACACTAGACCTTTTGCCTTTTGAGTCATAGTTACCAGCTTAGTCACAGTGATATATGATTTGATTTGGTTTAGAGCTTCGAATGCGAAAAGCATATCCATTATCATGAGCATGTGCTTGAATAGCAGCAAAAATAGTAGGTATGTCAGTATAAACAGCTTCAGGAGATGCAGGACCGCATGGAGAGGATATATATGTTGCCATTGTTATGAGAGGTATGTAAGTAAAAGCACAAATAGTAGTAAGAATAGTGGTAGAGAATAGTAGTAAAAATCACGAACTGAACGCGCACAATGCGCGTTCATCGAAGGATTAAGTGTTTCCTTACTAATTTGTATGTAAGCGCATGGTCCGTGGATGCCGCTATCGGCGATTTGGAGTCGATTTTACAGAGGGCGGGAGTCGATTTAGCTGAGGCCTATA
>NCSJ02000191.1:0-83052 GCA_002812745.2 Scytalidium lignicola
TGCCGCTGGACTCATTCTCTGGGGGGTGGGAGCCGCGAGGGGGGTGCATTGGTTTGGCTTGATTATGGGCTTGGGGATGTTGGCCTTTAGCGTTATTTGCGGGGGATCTCTGACGCTTTCTTATAATGTGGATTGTTTTAAGGTAATATCTTTGGCCTTTTCTCCAAGGTTCCGACTTCTAACCCTCAAATTTCTAACCCATTTATTATAAATAAAACGCAACTGACCATATCAGGAAATTGCCGGCGAGAGCATGATCTCCGTCATTATCATTCGCAACACTCTCGGCTTCGCCGTCTCCTACGCCATTAACCCCTGGATCGACGGCATGGGCCTACAAAACTGCTTCATCACCGTCGCTATAGTCGCGCTTGCATGTACATTCACCTTCGTCCCGATGATTTTCTTCGGGAAGAGGTTGCGCCGCTTTTCGGCAAGGAAGTATTGGGAGTATGTAGAGACGAGTGCGGCTCCCTTGCATTGATGGGATCAAAAGGATATAAGGAGTAAGAGCAGCATAAACTTACTATCGAGGTCGTGCGACGTGAGAGTTGTAGAACGTGCGATGATGATGGATGATGGGCAGCGTTGGGTTGTGGGAAGTTGAAGTGATGTGCACTACACATAATTTCAATTGTAATCACTTTCGGAGTGGTCTTTCAAACAAACATACTTGTAATTTGAAAGTAGTTTCGTGGTATGTCTACACAACTAAAAGACTCTGAGCTCACGTCACATCAATCCTATGTCTCTGAGACTATTTTATCTGCTTGGGAATAAGAGAAAAGTCTAAGTTAACTACGACGGAGGGCTTCCGCAGGGGAAACCTGTCCAGGGGTTGATGTTATTGCCCCCAGCAGCCTTCAATAAAGGGATGGCAAGTCAGCATTCCGGCATTGGTAAAAGACCTCCACTATCTCATTATTATGACCGACTCACCTGAGCTTGCATATAGAATATATTGTTGTAGAAAGTATTAACATCACAGACAGGGATGTTAAAGAAAGCTGGAGTTTCGATGCCCAGAGGCCAGGGGATCTGGGCCTTGTTGCCGCTGCCATCTTGGAAAAAGTTGATATCATCCGGCGTGAAGACTCCTGAGGCCGGCGAGCCAGATGCTGTCCAGCCGTTGTAGATGCTGAAAGATTGTAGTTTAGCAAGTTGAGCAAAATAAAAGGCCTCAAGTTACGACTTACCTCGAAACAACCTCATCAAACTTGACACCGCCCCAGGCATTTGGGTCTCCAGTGAGCTGATCAGACGCAACATCCGGCTGCCAACCAACTTGGTAATCATTCATATCCATACCTATAAATAAATATCAAAATCGAATGCCTTAGAAAAGTGGTTGGAAGGAGGGGGTGAAAGCGTGATCAGGAAATAAATGCCTTACAGCTCCTAGACAAGGCTTAGATCTGCTGAGAATAGGATTTTGCTTACTTAAGAGATAGCTGACAACACCAGGAACGGCACATGAGCGAGCTGTTCCAAACTGCGAGTATGGTTCATTAGAGGTATCCGAACAGTCCTTTTGCTGGTATCTGAAGTAATGTCTAGTTTAGCATGCGTTTTCAGGTCTCAAGGAAAAGGATATTAGTAAAAGGGCTATAAACTCACGCAAGAGCGGGATGTAGGTTAGGGGTTATAGTAAAGGTTGCATTAATAAGAGCACCATAAAGAATCTTCTTAAAGTTGCCTTTGTAGTCATATTCATCCTGTCCTAGGGGTGCATTCAGCCATGTACCATTGGCAAACAAGTCTTGAGTAGATTCAGGCTGTGCAACATTGAAGCTGCCTGACTCAGCAGAAAATCCCGTGAGGATTGTCGACAACGTGCTTTGCATCGAGTTGGTAGCTGTGACAATCATATCATCGAGAGCCGCAGCATTAATGAGCTGTTGCTGATCCGTTGGCAGCGCTTCTTTTGCAATGCTAAAGGCATTGCTGGAGAGAGAGCTGATAACACTCGCGCCTTTGTCAACTTGCTTCGCAGCGTCCCCGGCAAGTCCTGCGATAGCGCCAAGGGCTGCACCAGCGGAAACGAAAGAAAGAGCAACGGCGAGCACTGAGGAGATGATAGTAAGGATCAGACCGACATTGTCATCATGGTTTGTAGCCACAGGAGTAGCAAATTCGTTAGCAAAGTCCTGAATTTCCCCTTGAATGTCTACTTGAGCATTGGTAATAGCTTGAAATAGATTATCAAAGTAGTTGTGGAAGTTGGCGAATGAGTTAAGAATCATCCATCCAGCCGGGCTAGTAACGCTGTGGCAATCACCAACTCCAGCATCACAGGGTGATTGAACGAGGGTGCAGTCGTAGTTCTCAGGCCCGTTGAAGAAATGAGAGATGGATTCGTCGAATGGTAGTACAGGACCAGCAGGGCGCCCAAGATGCGGGCCTTCTGGCTATTCCAGTCCTTCACCGCGTCGCTAAACGCTTCGTCCGCCAGGGCCGTCGCCCACCGAGTTGCAGGGTCGACATTCGGATCGCCAACATCTGAGCAGGAGATGTTGGTATCTGGGCCAAAGTCCGACCCGACAAACGGAGCTGCTTGCACGAGCGCCAGCATGGACAGTAGCGTCAGAAGCCGGACAGCCGCGCTTGTTTGTAACATAGTGAAATAGAAGGCAGAAGAAGAAGCTGAAGAAGAACGGATATATGAGACTCTGAGGATTGATGAGTGGAGAGAAAGAAGGGAACACATTCATTGTTTTCCCGTCCTCTTTATATACATCTTCGAGGAGATTGATGAAAACCGCCTGGAAGGATCGCCAAATGACAGAAATAGAAGCTGCAGGGGATCGCGAGGTCCAACTGCCTGACTACAACCGCCATTCTGTATTCTGATAGACGATCGCTGCTCCATGGTTCAACCATGAGTAGATGTCAGCTTACCCAGACACATATATGGCTGTGCTAACATCGGGTGAAGTTACTCGATGTGCCTGTTTCGACAAGTATATGTAAGTGGCTTAGTGAGGAAGATCAGCTCCTTTTCCTTACTTGCACATTATTACAACGTTCGTTTGGGTTAAAGACAAAAATTGTTCATAGAGAGAACTATATTGCACCAGCCAGAGTAGCATTAATATGTTTCCCTGCTATTATTGATATTGACTCCCGGTTTCTAGTAGATGAGGGCTTTGCTAGCCACTAGTGGATAGAAGGAAGTTGGACTGATGTTTATTGGCTGTACTTGTTGGCTAAACCCCATGTGTTCGACAAAACATCCCACGTGCTAATTCATCCTAATTAACCTAGCATGTATAGTGAAACCATCTGACAGCGTTAGGTTCTATAGCCACACTTAAAATAGATCATTAAGATTCACTAGAGTTAAAGAAGATTAATTATTATCCTTTGGTGGCTAGTAAGTTTTACGAGCATAAGGTCTTGATGCAGAGAATGAACCCGGCTCTAAGATTTTAAAGCAATGCATAGGTAAGGACCTATCTCTAGTATACCTTGGGGCTCATAAATTTACCAAAGGAAGCCATCAACCCATCCCACAGTGTCCTTTTTTTTAAAATCATACTCTTTATTGGCCAATCCTATTTAGGCGCCTGCGGAAAACGCTTGAAGTTACTCCGTACAATACAAGGCTCTCTACACCAATATTCCACAATCCTGCCAGTAGCAAAAGAACCAACAATTGATAATAGGAAAGAAGAAAGAAGAAACAAATCCAAAAGGAAATAATAAGTTGAAAATAACTCAAACTTAATATCCCATAACTCCGCGGTGTAGTTAACCTTCTCCCTATTTAATATCTTTATATATTGACTTTTCACGGCTGTTGTTATTGGTGCTTTCGTTTGTAGTCTTTCATCGAATTTTTGTGTTTAATCCATAGCAATAAATTGTTTGTACAGGTCTACCGGAAGTGTCGGAATTAGTTGAGCAAGCCTGTAGCCAGCATAAAGCTGACAGCTCTTGTTGCCTAAATAATGAGTGACAATACAGTACTGTTCTGACGTTGTTCTATGTGTTTTTTTAGGCAAGTTTCACGTTGTCTTCGAAATAGTCGGCATTCTTCTACCACGTGTGGCACCGGCTAGTTAAGTTCATCCGTGGTATCCGTAAAATCGTCGGATTTCCCCAAATCCTTCTATGGCCGTTACCGCCGCTAGCTTTGTGTACGTACGTAAGTTATTATTAGCACTTACATGAAGTACGTCTCCCTGAGTGTAACAATAGCAAAACNAAAAGAAAGAAATCCAATTTTTTTTTTATTACAATCATACTCTATATTCGGCTATTCTTAATTGGGCGCTTGTAGAGACTCCTTGAGCTACAGTACACGGTTTTCTACATTAATATTCCATGATCCTGCTAGTAGCAAAAGAATCAACAGTTAAAAAGAAAAGAGAAGAAGAAACAAATTTAAAAGCTCAAAACTTGAAATAACTCAAACTTATACACTTATAACTTTGTAATGTAGTTGACTGTCTCCTTGTATTATACTACATGCTTTGTGCAATTCTGCTCTTCTTAGGGTGTATCTTTTATTTTGGTGTTTGTTTTTACAAAAGGTAAGTGTGCNTTTTTATATTATATTGTTGTAAACTCTTTGTACAACTCTAGTTTGTAATGTTTAATCTAGTTTAAGAGGCTAATTGTTAACATGAAATTCATAGCCTTTGAGGTATATATAAGATGTTTTAACAATATCTTGATGTCAGGATTAAGGCTACTTAAGTAGTAGTTTTACTGTTCTTCAAATAAGTAGTATATTTCTAGTATATGCTAAACTATTTGATTATCTTTCTTATAATTACAAAGTGACAATTTAACTTTGTTGATTTTGTGTAAGTATACTTTTAAGCTTATCTTCCTTGTCCTTATTTGGATTAAGACTAAGCTTATAACCTTCTACATCTTTATGTATAAGCTTTTAATATTCTTCTATAACTTGTTTCTTTATTAATACTTATATTATACAACTGTTTTTGTTATAAGTTATTCTTTCCTCTAGTCTAAAAAGTATTCCTTTTTGATAATTCTCTTGATTGCAAATTGTAATCTGTATATTAAACATGTTAATACAAGCTTTAGTATAGCTTTTAGTATAACTTGTACAAAAGTAACTTGTACTAGTATTACTTCTGCAACTTATGTAACTTGTATTGTAGTTATAGTTTATAATGTTGTTTATACTAATCTTGTTGTTGTAACTTGTAGCCTGGTTATTATAAGTATAATAAGTTTAACTCTTACAAGTCTGGTTATAAGCTTTATTACTATTCTAACTTTTGATAATGTAACTAGTTTAATTATATAGATTTCTACTAACTTTCTTATAACTTCTTTAGTTAAAGTATTTACCTTTTCTGCTTTAGAGCTTTTAGCTTATACTAGTATCCAGTATAAAAATACCTTGATATTACTTTAGTATAATTGATTGATTTTCCTAGTAATTTCTCTTAAGATATATTACTTTAATTGTAATTATAACCTTTAAACTGATAAAATTACAATTTAATTAGTTGTAAATATATTGACTTGTTTAATAATAAATCTTGCTCTTAAAGTTAACTTTAAAGTTTTAAAGATGTTTATGAATAAGGTTGTATAAACATTATTATAGCTTTTTAGTTTAAAGTATACTTTTATTATTTACTCTCTTTCTTCATATTAAGTTATTGCTTTTATTTAATTTCCTTTATTACTTTTATCAATGTATATTTATATTTGATTTGAATTCTTGTTCTTATGTAGTTTATTATGTATTTTTGTTATTATCTTGTTATTCTTTATAATTTATATAATTAATAGTTGTTATTATAAAGGGATTATATAATATGTATATAACTTTAATAAGCTTATTTTTGCCTTAAGCTTGTCTTTTAACTTTACTTTTAACTTTTAAAGTATAAATTACTTTTTAGACAATAAGTGTATATTAGTTTAACGGATAATCTTCTTAGTTATTAATATTTTGTATATTAAGCTAATTACGATTTTAGTTGTAAATATAATTGATTATTTTATTAGAACTTGATTTATACTTATAATATAAGTCNTTTTTTTCTAGTACAATTAGTATTATAATGTAAAAAGCTTTAGTAATTATATATAATATACTTTTCTAAAGTATATTTAATGTTTTTAATATGTTCTTATACTTTGTTTTCTCTTTTAAGTAATCTTTAAGGATATACTAAACTGAGTATATATAAGTTATAATTGACAAGATTATAGTATTGTATAACTTTAAAATCTTTATTCTTGTTACTTTTTATGTTAAGCTTATAATTACTTGTAAAATAATTATTATTTTAGTTGTTTGTTCNTTTTATGTATTTTATATATACTTCTTATTCTAAGTTAAAATCTAAGATTACTCTTAAATATCTTATAACCTTTTTAGGTTAGATTACTTTAAGAAGTTGATTATTTCCTCTTGAAGCTAGAATAGTTAATAACTTGTTAAGATCCTTTTTGTTAAAATCCTTATACTTTTAATTATACTTGTAAATAAAGTATATTAATTCAAATTTATTTACTATAAACATAAAAGTATATTTTCTAATTTATTCTTTATACTCTTAAACTACTTTTGTTAGTATAATAATTGTGTTTGTAATATTCTTACTCTTGACTAGTATTTTTATATTATTAATATACTTTCCTTTTATAGTTATTATAAATCTTAGCCTTTTTATCTTTATTAAGTTTATATTATAAAATAAGTATAAAATAAGTAATAAAAATAATCTTTAAAGGATGTTTATATCTACTGTAAATTCTAGTTTTATGTTTTTTACAAATTTAATTTTTAACNTTTTAGTTTTATAAGTAATTAGTAATCTAATTTATAAGCTGAAGTAATAAGCTTCTCCTTCTTATATTGTAAAGTAATTTCTTATAGAATATATTGTTAAAGGCTTTTAATATGTTTAAAAGTAATAAGTTAGTCATTTTCTTCTTTCTTCATATTAAATGAATCNTTTTTTGTGAATATATAGATTATGGATTTTAATTACAATTATCTAGTAAGCATATTATACAAGTATATAATATTATTCAATGTAGTCAATTAAGTTATAAGCTTTTATTAAAACTACTTTCAAGGTTATTCTTATAATTATAATACTTTATTAGAACNTTTTTATTAACGAAGCTCTTTCTAGTATTAGTTATAATTTAGTCTAGAGGTTTTAAGTAAATATCAATCTAATAAGCTTATAAAGTATTTTAAGTATACTTTGTACTAATATTCTAGAGTTATCTACTAGCTTGGTAACATGTTCCTTTATTAATGATATAAAGTATAAGTTTGCCATTAATATAAAAGACATTAACAATAATAGAGTAATTAAAGTTAACATTATTTTGTAAGTTAAATTTAAATCTTTTTAATGACTTCTTATAACATTAACAATAAGTACAAAACTTAATAAGGTATTCTAATATGTCCTTGTTAATATTATAACTTATATAATCTAATATACATTATAATCTAACTATTAACAAGTAGTTAAAACATTAAAATAAACATTGTAATTCTATGTTAGTCAAGAAATAAAGGTTTTCCTTTAATAAATCAAAAACAAGAGTATATAAAAATATATCTTAAAGTAAAAAGTTATAACTAAATCATTGTATAACTGAAATGCTTCCTTATAAGGTAATAAGTAAGTTTATAAGGTTGTTGAAATATATACTCAATTAGTCTATATCTATTAAGTATAATAAAAAGGGAGTAGTCAATTCAACTATATAAAATTCAATTTACTTAATTAATATATTCACTAATATAAAACCTATTAAAGTTATACTCTTAATTCTGAATTATACTGTTATTATACATTTAGTTATGATATTCAGTATTATAGTTTGGTCTACTTATTATAAAGCTTTGAATTAACTATAACTAACTGTGAAATACTTTACAATTCTTGTATTAATCAAGATTCTATGAAATTGTCTTAAATTATACCTTGTTAAACTTTTTACACTGTATACTTCTGTTGTAATTGTTATAAAGGTTTTTAAGTTAAGTTCTTAAGGGTAATTCTCAGTTGTTAACAYTTTAATAGTTAGTTAGTATAARAAAGTRTTATTAACTAGTTTTGTAATAATTAGTATAGYTAATTCTACTARGAAACTTTTACATAAGRTAAAGAAYATAATTATARTAAAGAATRTRRTTTYAAGTTRRTYARGTTYTTCAAGGTTTGTTTTTARGTTRTTRTYAAYGAATAAAGTCTTAAAASTAAGGTTTARTTYYTCTTYRGAGTYATTTCCTTTAYAATTARYAATGTATTGTTTAAACTGTTTATTGAAATGTTGTTCAAAGTTATRRAYAYTAAAGTTAAATTTACTTATATTTCTRRYTTTAAAATRTRCTTTCTTTGTATCTTRCTCNTTTCTTATAAGTGTTTTTATRATYARTATYCNTTCCTTTTAGTATATRAAGTATCTTCYTTAYATTTAAGARTRTAAAGTARTATACTTAAGGCTTTRTGAATTRAAYTRTTARTTTACTYTRTGATTAGTATARTAATARCARTTTGTAAAGTAAGTTTTATTATRATRTTCTTAYTCTTTTTCCTTTTTGATATAATATAATAAAYAAGTAAAGTTTRTTRATAAGTTGCTTTAAGTCTYCTAATAAGTTTAAAATRRTATATTTAYATGTTGRAGATCYTTAACAAGTRATAATYAACTTYTCRTAAAGAATATTAAYTRTCTTATAAGCTAGTTAAARGTTGTATTAGAACTYTTRAAGCTTGTTAATAAGTAATTGTATATTCTTAAGCGTTGTTTTCTTAAGGTTTATGATTATAATCAAGGTTAATGTTATGCTTTCTTATTTAGTATAGATTTAACAATAGTATATAAGTCCTTTGTAAAAGTTGTATAAGTAAGTGTATACTTTTTTGAATATACATTTAACAAGGTTGTTAGTAATAAAATAGCCTTTTACTAGTCTTGTTAACATGATAAAGAATGTTTTGATATAGAATTCCTCTAACAATTCTACTTGTTCATAATAACTCTTGAAAATTATCAATTTGTATTTAAAGTTATTAGTTATTCTGTTGTACTTTTAGTTTTTTTATGTACATCTTGATAATATTAAAGACTTGTTTTATATATATAAGTTGAGTTGAAGGTGATGGTAATAGGTTAAGCTTGTGATAAGAGTTATAATCTTATTATAACTTGTAAAACTGTTGGTAATCATTCTAAAAGGTTATAAAGATCAGAAAAGTACTTAATTCCTAGCTTGTATATATTGAACTAAGAACTTTAAAGTTGATTTAAGTATTTATAAAGTAAGTAACTGTAAAAAGTATAATAATTACAGAGGTAATAAGTCCTTTTTAAAGGTCTTGAGAAGTATGTTAAAGGTCTTCTTTTATAAATATTATTCTTCCTCTTATATAATGTTTACTAGAGTTTAAGTGATTGTAATGCTTTTAATATTGTGCATTATATGTATACTATTATAGTAAAGGCAATTTTATAAGCTTTATATCTCTTTTTAAGTAATAACCTTGAAAGTATTAATTATAAAGTTCTTGAAGTCCTCTTAGAATAAGTTCTATAAGTTTGTATTATTAGTTCTATTAAGGTAATACTTGTAGACTTTAGTAGTTAAGTATTCTTGTATGTTCTTTATGGTAATATCTTTAAAGTCTATTCCTTACTCTTATTTCTTGATTAATGTTGTCTAATTTACTTTTATAATGCTCTTTATTATCCTTATAATAATTTCTAACTTGTTTTCCTTTATATTTCCTCTTGTGTCTTTTATTTTTGTTATGTTTCTTATTATTCCTAAGCTTTATATTATTGTTTACTAGTACTAGTATAAGGTGCTTAAGTAGTTGAAAAGCAAAACTAGTTATACTTGAGTATAAAGAGTATTTATTTGTAAGTAATAAACTTTATAATCTTAAGGGTTTAGACAAATATCTTCAAGGGTATAATAACTTCTTGGTCTTCTTGATCATCATAGTTCTATAAGCTCTTAAATTCTCTTGTATACTTATAAAGGCTTGTAGTTCCATGATAAAAGTGAAGGTAAAGTGAAAGATTATGGTTTTAACATGTTGTTTCTAGTCTATAAGAAGAGTAATAAAAAANTGTAAATGGTTTTTGAATAGAAATTGATGAAAATGAGTTGTAAAAGAGTAGTTTTTCAAATAGAATTAATTAATTAGCTGATTATATAACTTTGTAAGTAGACTACTTAACATTTAATTGAATATGTTGTTTTTAGTAAAAATAAGTTTAATAACAACAGTTATAAAAGTAAATTGTTTAATGTTTAATTGATTGAGTTGTAAGTTGGTAAATAACTATTTCCTCTTTTGACTAAGTGGATTTTAACTCTGTAAATAGATTGTTAAATGTTCAACTGAATAGAAGTTATCATCTCTTGAGATTTAACTTCAAAAGTGGATTGTTTAATGTTTAACTGATTGAACAATAATCTCTTAATTTGTATGTATAAACTGATTAGTGTTAGTTCACTTATAATATAAAGTATAATATGCAATTATATATAATATACTCGTTATGCTATTTTATAATTATTATATGATTAAGGATAAAAGGGTAAAGTTGTAAGAGCTTTACTTGTTCTTATTACTTAATCAGCACTAGTTTACAAGGGTATGTGAATATTATATATATATAACCACTATTCTACTAACAATAATATAAGTTGTTGTAAATAAAAAAANTAAATTATATTACTTTTTTAACTATTAGTTTATTAATCTTTAATATAGTTTAAAAACATAAACATAAAAGTTAAGTTATATTTTCGTATATAAGATTGAAATTCCTTTACTTATAAATTGTTGTTTATAAACAAGTTTTTTAAAAGTTCAAATAACTTATAAAATAATATTAAATTCAATTTTCTATTCTTATAATAACTTATTAATATCTTCTTTAACTAGTATATTACTTTACAGTTTGTACATTTATCATTCATTTGTTTTATATAATAAAACTTAACAAACTTAAACATAGAAATAAAGCTTTTTAGTACATTTTNACAATTATACTACTTTCTAAGGAAATTCTTGTAAATCTATAAAAGTTATACTCGAAGATAAAAACAGTAAAGAAGGTAAAAAAAGGTAAAAAAAAATTTTGAAATAGTATAACTAAAGGAGTTTCATAATTCTAAAATAGTTTTACAATAAGCAATTGTATAAGTTGATCAGGAATTACAAATAGATTTTATCGTTTTCTTTTATTTAGTTATGATAAAGCATTATAAGCTTGTTAAGTTTATTGTAAAACAATTATATTAAGTTTTTCTAGTATAACTCGATTTTGATTTTAACAGTAACATTCTTATAATTTGTTAGTATTAAAGTATAAATAAGGTAAAAAGAAATAGTAATATAAGTAGTAACATACTTTATAATTTGCACAAATGTTATATAAACTACTGTATAACTAGTGAAAAAAGTATTAAAAGAGATAGTCTCTTCTATAAACTGTATAATAACCTGTAAATAAAGTTAAAAAAANCTTATTCTCTTACTCTTCTAGGTATTATTAACAACAAAGTAATACAATTTCAAAATTGAAAAGAAAGAGAAAGGGAAAGAATAAGAAGAAGAGAGAATCTACAGTTAATAAGCTTATAGACCATAACAGAAAGAACATGTAAAAGCACATTGAAAAGAATATATAAAGGAGAATTAATATTATATTACAATTCTTGAAAAGTATAACATTTCTGAGTAGTTAAACGTATAATAATTGATATACTAAAGAAAGGGAAAAGTAAATAATTATACAATACTCTATGTATACTATGTTATTGATAATCCCTGAGAATACCAAAGCTGTAAGCCAAAAAGTTAATTAGATGGCTATGTTCCGAAAATAGCATAGCTTACAAACCTGAATGGCTAATAGAACAACCGAAAAGAGCTCTCAGGAATTAATCATACACGCGGAAAATGTGTTAAATTACATAAGGGGGTCTACAATGTTTTCGATTTTATATAGATATTACACGTTGTAAAAAGGCATGCACGAGGCTCGAATTCGCGAAAAACAAGCCACTTTAGGATATGACAGTATCCACATCTGATGATTGAGTTTTCATTCGCAAAATAGCAACACAGGGAACAAACGGTCGTCGGCATACAATTTGTGACCGAATGAATGAGACCAGGTTTACACATCAACCACCTCAGGTACATAAGTAGTAAATGCCATTCCTTCGGGGACATGCTCCCACTGCTGTGACTTGGGATTCAAGAACTTCGCCTGAGCATCCGCCCACTCCTTCCGTATAAAATCCGCTCGTTCCTTGCTACGAGGCTTGATCACGATCTTGAACGGTGCCGGTAAGACACTAGCACCTCCACGCAGGTCTTCGATATCTGGCGTGATAGGCTGGCCGTTCTCATCGAGCGGCTTAGTGAAGTCAAACCCCCACAGCATGCGCGAGATACCGAGGAAGAGGGAACGTTCAGCGATGTGCATTCCCTGACAGAGGCGTCGACCAGCCCCGAAGACGAAGTTGTTGCGCTTGCTGACATCCGCGCTTTGGGTGGATTGTAATTCTGTGACGAGGTTGTCTTTGAACCGAGTTGGGTCAAATTTGCGAGGGTTAGGATTCCGCTTGGGGTCCATGTGAATACCCCTGATGGAGTTGTGCGTTAGTTGATATGAGTCAGTTAGAGTTTCGGATCGTTAGCTGAACGTACCAGACGTTGATAAGGACGGTTGCACCCTCCGGAATCCTATAGCCCATGTATTCGTCGTCTCTTATGGCGCAATGAGGTCCTGAAAAGACCGCAGTTGGCAACCATCGTATACTTTCCTTGACGCAAGCGTGGATATATGGTAGGTTTGGCTCGTCTTCCATCGTTGGTAATCGACCTGGTCCTACGATTCTGTCTAGTTCTTCTTGTGCAGTCTTCTGCACCTCAGGCCACATCATCATGGCCTGGACAAAGCCAACGAGGATGGCGGATGTGGTGTCTGATCCTGCTTCGAGGAGAGATCCCGCGATGTAGCCTGCCTGGTCATCGTTAAATTTCTCATGCTTTTGCGCCTTCATGAGATCGTGGCAGAAACAAGGCTGTTGATGTGAAGGATAGATTAGTTCAGGTGGTACATCAACGGTGGAACATCAAACAGAAACCCACCTTGCCGATGCCTTTTAGAATGCGCTCTTTCGCATCCGTCCAGTGACCAACATAAAGCGCTTTCTCATTCTTATGCAGCTCTGTCGCATACCGATAATTAGGACGCAAGAACTCTGGAAGCTTTCGAAGGACTGGGTACAGGTCCAGAATTTGAGCACTCGCGCTCCCAGTCAAGTCGGTCCACTTCTCGAATCCCTTTATTGACAACTTGGCTTATGCTCGATGTGAGGACTGGGTGAACTACATACCTCAAATAACTGATGAAATTTCGGATCATCGACGCTGATCGTGCGGAAACCAAAGATAATTNGCGTCGTGAGCGAATAAGTAAATCGCTTCAAGTTGAGTTCATATCTTTGGGGTTCATCCAGGAAATCTACAAGCATGAGCTTGTTCTCTAGATCCTGATAAGGGACATAGCTTGCAGCGGCTCGGATGTTGAGGATGTTGTGAACCGCTTTATGCATCATCCGTCACGCTGGGCTGTACGGCTTGGAATACGTTAGGATTCGTGCGAACGTGGACATCTCCATCAAGGAGACTTGCCATGGTCACCAGTCTCAACCCCCCGCTCGCAATATCATGACCCATGTACAACTCTGGCCTCGAAGAGTAGATACTACTTCGCTTATCTAGCAGGTCTTTGACAGCAGTGTCCGAGTTGAGAACGATGTATGTCTTCGTCCCGAGAATGAGAGAGTAGATTGGCCTAGGGACTTCCGTCAGATAAAAGAAGAAGCAGTCCGGAATCATTGAACTATACCCATATTCATCCGCCCATCTGTGGAACTGGCGAAAGCCACTATTCCCGGGAATCTGTGATGATGTGTTAACTTGAGTAGTCCAAGCAAGGTAATGAACCTTGCACCGACCTGATGAACATTTCCAATAAGTGGTAGTACTGGTGGACCCGGCGGAAGGTCCTTAGCTCTTCGGCCGAGCTGGAGTATAGAAGGTAGATAGTAAAGTTCTGGCAGCACCATTGCCACAGCAAGGGCGAGTAAGTTGAGTGCCATTATCAATAACCCTCAGAATTTGTTGTACTGTTGTGGTGGAGAAGACAGAGAGAAGATTAGCGTATCAATTAAGAGCTTTTCGTTGGTGGTCAAGACGATACAGCACATTAGCGATGTTATAGACCAGATTTATTTCGGAGTAAGGTACTTAAGCCGGCCGAACCTTAATCAGCACCTTAATCAGCATGTTTAGTTTAGATGAGCCACCATACACTTAAAGCTCTTAGAGTGCGGGGTTACTGGAGCGGAGATCCGTCTCTCTTCTACACACTGTGAACCTAGTTCGCGCGGTTCCGAATCTCCGAACAGCTTTGACTGCTTTTGAGACGTTTGATTGTATAGTCTGTCATCACCAACTGGATTCCTGTGTCATCTAAGCTGTACATACGAAGTCAAGCCCTAATAATACTAGCAAGTTAAAGCTTATATCAAAGCATCTCTCATCTGATCTAATCGTTCGACCATTAAATGACTTGACAATAGATCTGCTCCTTAGCTTATTCTCTGTATCTAGAAGAGATGTTATATATGTTAAGATTGCAATTTCAAAACCTAGAGCTAGAATATGCTAAAAAGGTATACTAACAAAGATTACAAGAAAGTAAGAATGCTTAATAATAAGTTATACTAGGAAATTTTGATATAGTCATAATTCAAAGAAAAGAAGAGTAAATACTAAAAANGTAAATAAGAACAAACAAGTCAAGAAGAAGTATTAATAACAACAAGCTATTATACTTGATATAAGCAAAGTTAAGTTAACTTTAACTAATAAATTAATAAAAGCTCAAGTTATATTTTTACTAATAACTTTATTATATAAAATATTTAAGAATAAAAGACAAAAAANGTAGAAATGTTAATAAATAAGTAATAATTATAATTTATAAGTAATATTTGTCAGATATTTTCAATTTTAAATAAAGTTTTCTAATAAAAAAAGCTTAATATTTAAGAGAAATTTTTAGCAATAAATTATAAAGTTAATAAATTCAATATTATTTAACTTAAGGAAATTAAAATTTTTTTTTTTYKAAAAGATTTCTCCAAGGTGTGCACAAACTGAAACCGAGAGGCATCTTGTTTACTGTGGATCTCCCTGTGCTAAGTAAACGGGAGGTCATCAAAAGACAAAGGCCTGGCTCCGAGAAGGGAAGGGAGATTGCTCTACCACCAGTAATCACGTCTATCGATGCAAATATTGGATGGGAGGACCTAACTTGAATACAAGAATGTTGTCCTGGTGTGCCAATATTCCTGAAAGGGATCCAATGTGCGGCAGATGCTCGCCGTGCTTATGAGTATGGATGCGCTGGGATATACCTCTCAAACCATGGTGGAAGAGCATTGGATACTGCGGTGCCTGCTATTTTGACTCTGCTAGAGATACACGCCTCCTGCCCTGAGATTTTAGGAGAAATGGAGGTTTTTATCGATGGCGGTATTTGGCGAGGAAGGGACATACTGAAAGCTATGTGTTTAGGGGCTAGTGCAGTAGGAATTGGTAGGCCGTTTCTCTATGCGCTATCATACGGTGAAGATGGTGTAAAAAGGGCGTTTAAAAGTATGTTAGAATTTCCAGCCCCTCTAAATGCAAATTTATCTAACTTCAAATCCAATTATAGTTCTTAGTGATGAGTTACGAATGGCGATGCAGCTTGTCGGCATCACCAGTCTCGATCAGGCACACCCTGGTCTATTGAATACAGCGGACATAGACAAATTTGTTTATAGTGGTGATGCGCATCCATGGGCTAGAAAAGTTGAAAGGAGCAAATTATAGACTAGAAACTTTGTCATCACACTCTCTGTGGCATCAAACGCCGATACTTTTGTCAAAATTTTTACTGGAGATTAGCACTGCAAAACAATGAACTTGGTTCTCTATTCTTAATGCTCTTTGTACTCCTTTGCAACCTCACTCGCATTGGAGAGCTACTCAAAGATCTGGCCGGAAGGCAGAAATTATCAATCTCCACATCTAATACAACACCAACGTATCCATTCTAACTTAAAGGCTATTTCAACAGACCGGCTAGTTAGTAGAGAAACCTCGAGATATCGAGGCGGAGCTAGCGTTATGGATTATGATCTATAGGTCGACTTTGGGTCTTGGTATATTTGATCTAATTTTTTTAAAACTTCCATGATTTTATTGTACGGTCATCAAAGAGCTTTTGACTCAGAAAATTATGTGTAGACTATAAGTTGACGTTACATATCTTTGATATTATTTATACATTTCTTTACAATCTTCGATCTCTTAAAGCTTGGTTTTCAGACCCACCTCTTTCGAAAATGGCAACTACGATTTCAACAATTCTAACTTTGACAAACGGATAGCAGGCAATAGGCTTAAACTCTACCACGAAACTACTGTAAATTTAGCGAGTATATAAGAATACAGACCTAATTGGAATCTCAACGATTCCCAAGGCAGATGGTACGATCATCCTGCAAGCGTTCTTGACGCAGGAACTAAGGTAAGAGACTCAACGAGGGTCTAGATGTTCATTCGCAGGGCTAACTCCCGTTAGGCAACTAATTAATAATGAAGAATTCTGGGGGTTTCTTGAGGCTCGAACAAGATGGCTTACATACCTCCTAAAAGTTTGCTCTTAGGTCAACCCGTGGTCGGTAACCCGAGGTCCGCATGTTCAGGTTCCTGTCAATAGGGTTCGCGATTTTCGGGGGAAATTAACCAAGAAGCTGGGAAGTTGCTGGCCCAGTACTTCACTGATGACGCAAATTGGTCCTGGAAATCCTAATCAACCAACAGCAACGTAATCATGGAAACAGGTGGCAGAAAACTATCATCTAATTAGATTTACGCTTATATTAGAGTTATGCGCGTGAATAAGTACTTTAAAAATTTCTAGACTGCCGGCTTACAAAACGAATAAAATTTACAGTGCTTACGAGCCTACCAGCATAAGTCTATGTTCACAGGAATTTTGCTTACTAAAGTCTACTAAATCAAAAGTTCAACTTTTTATTTTGCAGTATAAGACTCTTTATTACTTTCGAATAAATAAATTTAGCTTCTTATTTGTTATATTCCTAGTCTCGATGCTCTTATAACTTTAAGTATATTTCATGGTTTTAAAATAAAAAGGTTAACTTGGTTTTTGCGATGCCTGAAAACGAGCTTGATCACACAGACACATGCTGGTGGGTTCGTTAACTAGTTACTAGCTAGGAGTCGTCACATAAAGAAGTAATTGTAAGCAAGAAGCGGACAATTACCGGTTGGGTAAACTAACTTGATCCATAAATGTGACTAACCCTCAATATTCAGCTGAAACCTTTCCTTTTGACCAGTTAAATTAGGCTCTACTAACATGAACTAGTACGGTGCATCCAACTCTCAGACAATGGCCTAAGGATTCTACTAGATCAAAGACACACACTAATGCCCACCTCAGGTCTAAAAATGTTTCATATTTAGTTTTGGAAACCGAGGGCTTACCAAGCCAGCAATTGTAAATGCTTGTGTTGCTTTTAGTGATCAGACAAGTAGTTACAACTGAAACAGGCGGAGATCATGACGTCGTACTCCTTGGCGGGTGTGAAACATGGCAAGGCAAACTTTATAAAGTAGCTAAGCATTCTTTTCCTCCATCTTCTATTATCCTTATAATTTCTTTAAACTTAACTTACAGTGAGTAGCGTATTTGACTTTACGGATATACTACTCTGGTTGTTTGAGGAGAATGGAGAACTTCATTGGTCGCGCCATGGGCTCTGGTAACCAAAACCAACAAGAAACTAACACTCAAGGTGCTGGCAATCGATCAAACAATACCCAACAACCCGGAGGGGAACCTAGATTACTTAATGGCCTAAGAGACAAGTTCAATTCCATGGCTGGCGGTGGAAAGGAGAGTGAGAAAAATGAGGACTTACTGGATAAAGGTATCTTGAAAAGTGTCCATTACCCAAATTATGAGCACTACATTTTCGCTTAATACCCACAGTATCTAATTCGCGAATATTTTAACGAAAATAAATGGCTAATCTTTAAAACATCATACAGGGGTAGATTTTGTGCAAGATAAGTTACTGGGCCAAGGACCACAAGACAATGAGAGTGCATTGGAGCAAGCCAAGGACGAGCAAATTTCGGATTTCATAAGGGGCCAGTATAAGTCTATGACGGGGACAGACATACCGATTAAGGATAAGGAGACAAGACTTGGCTGAGAAATAGGTGCTAGAGGGAAGTAAACTGCTGCTCCCTTTGTTATAAGAGTCGATGGGAATGGGCCGATATGGAAAGGGGAATTATTATCAGTAGTAATAATTAATGCTGTAACAGCAATACTTATCTACAGCACGTTCCCGCTGGTGGAATGGAGGGCCTGAAATTTATTCCTACTGAAATTATGATATTTCATAGCTGTTAACAATTTATTCGCCCTGTTTACAGTTTGTTAGTACATGGTATCCCTCGACTGTTAAAGATGGAGAGTCACTTATGCATATGCATAAGCTTAAGCGAATAAGTTTGATTGGTGTATACACTTGTAATTGTGTTGTAATTAGAGTTTTATGCTTAACAGGATGTTGTATAATTAACCGAGCTATTAAAATCAAAGAAAACGTGTCATAAAAGTATAATTTGTATAAATCTGCATAAGTGACTGCATTTCTGGCAGTCGAGGGGATAAGTAATAATTTCTTTTTAATTTCGATTTTTGAAGCGAGCGTAGTGAGCTTCTATTAGGGTAGTTTAGATCTCAAATCGTCGTTCGTTTTTACTGCCTTGCATAATTGACTAACTGCTCTGACTTTTAGTGCTGATTTCTGCTGGGTACTTACGTACGTAAGTACAATTATTTATTAGTTACACGTGTAGTCAATTATTGTAAAGTTCTCAGCATTTTAAGAAGTATACTAATTATAACATTGTATGATGTTACACTAAAACATGTAATGAAGGTACGTGATTTCGATGGGTGAGGTTCATGAAAGGTAATGAGAGATTTTGAAGTGATGAGATTTTTTTGCTAACCACCTTTAGGAAATCGTCGGCTTGGTTAATCGGCCATTTTAACCAAGCCGACGATTAGTCGGTAACGAAAATTTCCACCTGTCTGAGCGCCCACCAACTATTACCCCTGGGTAGTTGGTTAGCGATAATTTCCCACCTCCGAGCGCGACCAACTATTAGTGGTTTTGAGGAAACCAGAGCGCACAGTAAGATGGAGGAGTGGGATGTTCCATGTACTCTGCTATCTTTCACCGTATATCTTACCAATGCAAAAGCTTTTACACTGTCAACTAAATTTTCTTGACAACTCGACCCCCACATAATATACTTCTCTTTCCTCTCATTCAAAATTATGAGGTTCAAGCGCGCCATCACTGTAGTCGGCTGCCACGCCGAGGGGGAGGTAGGCGATGTGATCACTGGTGGTGTTCTCGATGCTCCTGGATGTTCCACCATGTACGATAAGCTGGCTTACTTCAGGGACAAAGCAGATGATATTCGCCAATTAATTTTGAATGAGCCTCGAGGACGTTCATCCATGAACTTAAATCTCGTCTTGCCACCGTGCAACCCCAAAGCAGACGCTGGCTTCATAATCATGGAAAGTGAGGAATACCCACCGATGTCTGGGAGTAATATCATCTGTACATCCACAGTGTTGTTGGAAACAGGGATGTTGAAAATGAAGGAACCTGTCACTGAGATACACCTAGACACTCCAGCAGGACTGGTCGGCGTAACTGCAGAGTGTGAAGATGGGAAATGTAAGACTGTTGCATTTGACAACGTTCCGGCCTTTGTGTGCGCCTTGGATCACAAAGTAGAGGTCCCTGGACTGGGAACAGTCTCTGTTGACATAGCATGGGGCGGTATGATGTATGCGATTGTGGACGCAGCGTCTGTAGGACTCAAGATCGACCATCGCAATGGCCCTCGTCTCGTTGAGGTAGGGGAGAAAATTAAAAGGGCTGTCCAAGCTCTATATACTCCAGTACACCCAGAAAATCCAGAAATTCAAGGTGTTAGCATCCTGGAATTCACAGAACCACTCAATGATGGCCCCGAGGGCAGCAAGATTGCTACAAATGCCGTAGTAGTGTCTCCCGGGCGATTTGATCGATCTCCGTGTGGCACTGGAACCTGTGCCAGGATGGCAGTCTTGCATGCTAGAGGCCAGTTAAAAGTTGGTGAGACATTTCATCATCGCAGCATCACTGGAACGGGTTTTACTTGTCATATACGAGGTACAACGAAGGTGGGATCATATGATGCAGTGCTGCCAACAGTGAAAGGACGAGCCTGGATCACAGCGTTTAAGCAGGTTGTGTTGGACCCAACTGACCCGTTCCCCGTCGGATTCCGTGTTGGAGATCAGTGGCATGTGCCCTCAGATATCTGAATCAACTTTGTTATCGATCTAAGTATATGAAAAGTAGCCAACTTAGATATTAGCAGAGAGTTATTGAAGATTCACTTTTGTAGAAGTTAGCTACAATTTTAAATTTTTATTTTTAAAAATTTAATAACTTAATTATTATATAATATAATAATTAATTTTATATTATTAAAAAACTTGAAAATCAATTTAACTAAATATATTAAAAGCTTAAAGAGAAGTTAAGTTAGTTTTATTTAATTTAAAGAAAGTTATTATAAAAGTATAATCTAAAATAATTACATTTTCATTTAAGAATTAAGATAATGAACAAATCTAACTTAATATTAGTTGTAATATCTTAAAAGATATTATAATTACAATTGCTTAAACATTATAAGTTTGTCTTACTTTTTTGTATAATAAATTAATACATGTTAAACAAATATATTTAATAGTTATAACAGATTGAAATACTCTTACAATTGTTAATCAAGGTTTAGTTAACAAACAACAACAAGCTTAAATGAAAAAGATGAAAAAATCATATAGGTTAGCTTGAGTTTTAACCATGAAAGTGATCAGGGAGAAAAAGGAAAAAGAAGTAAAGAATGTAATTGCATTAGTAGAAAAACAACAGAGGTTAACTTTAAAAGGCAAAGTAAGCTTTGTTGGAGTGGTTTAGAAAGAAATGGTTATGGATTATGATATATTTGAGTAGTCGCTTTTTAATAATTAAATTTATTCAACCATACAATTAGTGGTGGTGGTGATGGTGGTTATGGTGGTTGATTGTAGCTGAAATCAGGTGGCCGGGGAAGGGGGCCAATACGCTAATTACAGGTGCACAACGTGCACAATGGGAACGAGGAGATAATACAATGAATCTGAGCTCTGCAGTTTGAATCCCCATGTTTAGTAAGTTCTGGTTACTGTTTTATGCGGCCTTGGCTAATTACTGCTTACGAATACTCGTTTACCAGTAAGTTACTACTAGTACTTTTTTGTTAGTATTACCCGTTTACTAATAGTTGGTGGGCGCTCGGACGGTGGGAAATTTTCGCTACCAACCACCTAGGGGTGGTTGGCNAAAAAAAGCTCGTCACCTCNAAAAAAGCTCGTCACCTTTCGCGAGATAGCTAACCTATACAAATTGCCATACAATTTCTATCTAAACAAAGAAAATTACCTATGCTACGATGAAAATATTAGTCTAATTCTACAAAATCTTGATCCATCCATGATGGTTTAATAGCTCTTGCTTCTTGTTCAGTAGTTTCTCCAATAATAGGATCATCTATAGTTGAAATTAACCTCCCCATATGTGTGCTTTTTAATATTATATCGATATCGTCGTCGTCGTTGTCGTCGCTACCATCTAATATAATTGTAGATTCTTTAATTGTAGCTAGATCAACTGGTTTATTTGGTGTTTCCACTAATAACTCTGATGGTACAAGGTGATACCTTGTTTTCTTGTATTTTGTAATACATGCAATTGTAGCTTTACGTACTTTCTCTTTTGCCTTCTAGGTCTTCAAATCCTCCAGATATACCTTCCGTAACATCGATTCTTGCTTTTTCTGTAGAGTTTTAGCTTGTTTCTCTAAAGCTTCTTCTTCTTCCCTTTTCTTTACTCCAATTAACTCGTGAAGGTCAAAAAGATTCCCTCCATTTCTAGACTGTGTTACCCTTTTCCTACTTCTTGCCTTAGCATCTGTTAATTGTTTCTAGGCTGATATAGTGATAGCTTGTTCAACTCAAGTTAAATCAACTGATTCAAGAGTATATTTAGTACTCTTAAGAGTTAATAGGAAATGCTATGCAGAAGGGCTAGAGAATGCTTCTGGAATGTGGTCTTCAAGCTCTTCAAGCACTTGAATACTATATTGTACAATTCTAGGCGTAGATGGAAGTGTTGGTAACTTTGGTTTTATTAGACACTTAAGAATAGAATATGATCGAAGTTGAGTAAATGCTTTTTAAACGTTGATTGACTACATATTATTATCATAAAAAGCATGTTGTATAATATCTTGTTAGAAGGTTTATTCTCAAATTTGACGTAAATCATAAAGGAAGGAAACAACTATGTATTCTAGCTTTAAACGCTAAAGTGCTTGACATATAGCTTTCTTGTAATTGTGCTTATATGGCTAGAATATTTTAACATCCAAAGGTTGAAGAATATAGGTAAGATGTAAAGGAAAACGTAAAGGGATAATATAATGC
Organism: Scytalidium lignicola; assembly: GCA_002812745.2. Taxonomy (NCBI): domain Eukaryota; kingdom Fungi; phylum Ascomycota; class Leotiomycetes; genus Scytalidium; species Scytalidium lignicola. The sequence continues at coordinate 22,762 of NCSJ02000191.1, forward strand.
TGATTAGCTAGTTCTAAGAACTCAAGTAATTCATGAGATTCATAGCCATCTAGAAGAAGAAGTTTTATCTTAATAAGCTGGTTTGTATTAGAATCAATATANTTTTTGACTCTTTAAATCNAAAAACTCCTTTCTTTACTCCTGAGAATTGAATGAAATGTTAAAGTTAATGAATTCTAATTTCATTATTAGTATAGCCTGAAGAAGTAAGAAGCATAAGTATATCTCCAAGGAGGTTCTCTTGAACCCAATTCTCCATAATCCATGTGCCTTTTACAAGGATGACTAGTAGAATAAGAATACTTCCATCGACGGTCATACATTTTATAATTGTAAGAGACTTGTGATTTTAAAAGGTATCTTCATAAAGCTAATAATTTATTAGTAAAGTAAAGTACTATTTAAATATATTAATCTTTAATACCTCTTTAATCTTTACTAGTACAATAACTTGTTTTCCTTCTATAACACTAATCCTAAAGCTTGTTTCATCCATATTGTAAATATTCTCTTTTCAGACCTTATTTTCCAGCCACAAATCGATATATTTCAGAAACCATTGCTTTATAACCTCCTTATCTTGTGCCTGAATTCATTCCTTCTTAATAGGTTTGGTTGTGATCATATAAAACTCAGGATATAATTTTAAGAAGTTGCATATCCACTGTATAGATGGTTTTGTACTGTCTTTATGAAGGTGTTTTACAGCCTTAAGAAGCATAGCCCTATTCAATGGGTTGCCATCATATACTTGCGTTTTAATATAAGAGCACAATGCTTCGATTTGGTGAGGCTTCAAGAAAGGAGATCGTCCTATATGCCTTGGAGGCCTCTTTACAAGCATTGAACGACGTTGGATTGCTTTGCAGAGTGTGTTGATCTTGAGGTTGAATAGACATGCAATAGCTGTAATAGTAGCTTGATTATCAGGGTCTTGATTGTTGAAATACCATTCGATAGCTTTATCTAATTGCTGGTCAATCATTGTAGAGTAAGTCCTTAGCATTTTGAGAAGTATATCAATTGAAAATTGTATGGTGTTGACAGTATAAACGCGTAATGGAGGTACGTGATTTCAATGTTTGGGGTTCGCGAAAGGTGACGAGCTTTTTTGAGGTGACGAGCTTTTTTTGCCAACCACCCCTAGGTGGTTGGTAGCGAAAATTTCCCACCGTCCGAGCGCCCACCAACTATTAGTACTGCTGTCTTACTTTTTTTTTTTTTACAATCATACTCTTTATTTGACCTCCTGATTTATAGGTATCTGTAAAGACTCCTCAGGCTATAGTACATGGTTTCCTCTACTAATATTCTCTTTATTTTACCATTCCTTTGAATTGCGCTGCTAGTAGTAGGAGAATACTTTCTAGTAAATGAGCAAAGGACAAAGTTTTACTTAAAAGCTTAAACTTAAGCTATTCAAATTCTTATACACTTATTACTCTGTAATTTCATTTACTATCTTCTTGTATTATACTATCTTCTTGTATTATACTATCTTCTTGTATTATACTATCTTCTTGTATTATACTATCTTCTTGTATTATACTATCTTCTTGTATTATACTATGTGCTTTGTACAATTTTACTCTTTTCAAGGTTTATTCCTTGTTATAATGTTTATTTATAGTAAAGATTAATTGATTATTTCTTATTCTACTATATAAGAATACTTGTTGATGTATTTAAGTTTGTAACTTAATATGTTTATTAATAGTTATTCTTTTCTCGAAATGTATTTTGTTGTCATAATTAATCTTACAGACTGTAAACAATTGTCAAGCAAGAAAGTAAGTTTACTACGTTCATTTTCCATTGTAATAGAGTATAGCATACATCTTGAAAGAGAAAACTAAGCCTTTTCACGATAGTGTTGTAGTTATCTTTATCTGTAGTGTTTCAGGAGGTTTGGAAGGTTGATTTTCAATGCGTTGATATGTTGTTGATGGAGAAATAATAATCGCTGAATAACTCAATCTTAGCTCTACAGACTATGCTGTAGGTTTATAGCCCTCACCGTGTACAGGTGTTGAGTCTCGAGGACCACTGCCGTCTTACTAAGACTGATTATTTTCTTTCCAAAGGCGGGAGCCGGAGCTGAATGTCTCATTCCTCGCTGAGACTACATGTGCAACAGATAAAGTATGGTAGTTGTGCCCAGTTAGCAATTTTCGGTTTGTACTGATTGGAAAATTATATGAAGAAAGAGAAGCCAATTTCGTTTTAATTTTCTTTATTCTAACATTTTTACTGTGGTAAGGAATATTTGTTCCTTACACACCATCCCAGATTTCCCTCACGATTTGAGTGTAGTATATACGGTAGTAGCATTAGTAGCTACAACGGAACAGCTTGCTTCCCTCCTTTTTTCCCGAACCCTGCACTATCTGCTTCTAAGAGTGAGATATTAACATCTACAGTATTTATATAGATCATGGATCGCATTCTCACTCGCGTGGACTAACTTTGTGACTTTAACCCCTCCTCAGAGGCGCTGTGTATGGGGTATAATAAACATAAAAATACGCCACTCGGGGATTGGTTTACGAAAGTATTATTAAGCCTACAGTCTAAAAGAAATACAAATAGCCTTTATAGAAGCCATAACAGCTATGATTACAATTTAGAACAGAGCCCTTGTTAAAATAATATATTTATTTCTTCCAGCGGCGGAATCCATATCAAATATCCTTCGTTATTCACAGTCTGCTCTGGATGAAGTATGGAATGTTCTTCATTTCGTACAGATCCTTATGTTGTGCTTTGATGATATCAGCACCCTATATTACATTCATTAGCTACATTATCCTGTATGTCTCTACAAAATTTGGTATTCTTACCTTCTCACCAATCATATAAACCGAGTTCTGGATGCGGCAATCAGGGATGACAGGCATTATGGAGGCATCAGCGACGCGGAGATTCCTGACTCCGTGGACGCACAGCTTGGAGTTCACGACTCCCTGGAGGATACTCTTAGACAGACGAGCAGTGCCACAGGGATCTAGTATCAGGAGAATCAGTATCATATCAGCCAAAGAAAAAGGAGAGGGCAAGACTTACGGAATCCAGTTTGACTTCGCTCCAACACAGCCTTGTTCATGGCTTCATCCGAATGGAGGGGCATTTTCCATGGATATTCATCGACGACGATATCCTTGAAACCTTCGCCATCCATCAGAACATCATATGTCCATCTGACGCCTTCACGCATGGCCAGGACATCCAAATCACTGGCGAAAAAGTTGAGGTTGATATTCGGTTGTACGAGTGGATTTGCACTGTTAAGCGTGACCTCTCCACCTTCAGACACGGGTCGAAGTAAGTCTACAATAACAGTCATGTAATTTCCCTCCTGAGGGACGGGATAATGCCACTGGAATGCAGTACTGAACATGCCGACAAAATCGAGCTCAAAGTGCGGCTGCCCTCCAGGGCCGAATGGATCCAGGCCGCGATTTGCAGCTTTAGCTTCACGGTAGGATGCGTATTGGTTTAAGCACCTATCGATACGAGGGAAGCCCACCAGTTCTAGAAGACCTGAGCCTACAGGGCCGGTTTTGTCACGACGGTAAGCAGCAATGGCAGCATCATTAGAAGGACCTGCACGCAGAAGGTGGTCATCCAGACCGTAGCCGTCTTTAATGCGCAAAACGAAAGGAACAATAGGATGATCAAGCAAATGCTGGCCAACATGGGGAGAATCAACAATCGTATCAATGCCATGCTTGGATAACTCGGACGTAGGGCCAATACCGCTCAGCATCAATAGCTTAGGTGTTTCAAAAACACCCTGGGAAACAATAACTTCGCGACTAGCATAGAAATTGAGCTCAATGCCGGTAACTGGATCGATGACGACTACACCAGTGCAAGTGTTGGTATGGCGATCAATTATCAGGTTCTTAGAATGGACGCCGGAGACTATAGTGATGTTTGGTTTGTTCTGAACGAAGAGGTAACTGCCTTGGCGCTGGCCTTTGTATATAGTATCTACACAGTGAGTAAGACCGTGCATCTCACCAGAGTAGATATCCTCGGTTAGGGGTTCACCCTTAGAGACCCAGGCAGTTGTAAGAGCATCACGGAAAGGCTTCATCTCAGGAATAAGCTCAGCGTGAGAGATTTGGATAGGTCCACCGGTACCGATCTGACTGAGTTCAGACGGGTAAAGCTTCTCGTCATCATGATAAGTAGCGCACTTGTAGAAGTACTTAGAACAGTTGTCCCAAGTCCATTCATGACCACCGAATTCTTCCCAGTCGTCAAAGGTTGCTTTGGAACCAGGGATCCAAGTAAAGTAGTTTGCACAGGAGCTGCCACCCAGTGCCTTGCCTCTAGTGTTTGGCTTCTCAACGCGCTCGTAGTCCTCACGCTTAATCATAGTGGTTTTGTATGCCCAGTCATACTTGCTACCACGAAGACCAAAAGCTTTGGATGGAGTCGTAATGTCTTCTACCTGGCTAGGGTTGGCAGCACCGGCCTCGACAATGAGAATGCGAACATTGGGGTTTTCAGCGAGGCGGCCGGCGATGACATTCCCAGCGGTACCACCCCCGACAACGATGAATTCGAACTGAGATCCGTTTGCAATTGCGGCCATTGTTGTAAAATATTAGATATGGCTGGATGGTTAAAGGATTAAAAATAGTTTGTAGGATTGAAAGATGAGACGAGATATGGCTGTAGAGGTCGATGTGTTTGGAAACTGAAGATGAGAACTCCAGCTGTCAAAATCTACGACAGATATATATACTTTCTTCACGATCATTGCTTCAGCTTTTCGACGATGGCTCCGCAATTAACGACTTCCGAACATTCCGCTTCTCCCCTCTTTTCATTCTAGACTCTTTTGATTCTCGTGCAATTTCCATTCTAGGCTCTTTTCATCGATAACGAGATAGCACTGTACAGTTGGATTCGTCCTGTATGGAGTAGCTTCCTCACGGTCGAGACAGTTCTCCCTAGCACATGACGTCGTCGCTAGGCGACGGGCGAAAATCGGAAATCGGCTTTCGTAAGGCCTGGATTTTGAGGTTAATTAGATGATAACCCGATCGTTTCCCGAGCTCTCTCTCTCACTCTTCAAAGTTGCCGAACTATATTCAAGGGCGCAGATACTCTGTAAAAGCTTTAATTGAACTTCACTTTAAACCCTCCTGATGTCATTGTTTGTTCATCTCTCAGCCAGGTCCGTTATCAACCAACAATTTCTAAATATTTCAGGGATTACCGGAAACACATCGTACTAAGAGGAACGTCCAAACAATCTAGATTGATTACAGCATTGCAGCCATGAGGAGTGAGATCTGTAATAATCAGAGCAATGTGGGGCATACATGGCAATGATGCGTTAAAGCTGATAGTATTGTGGCCGGGAACCGTTCGACCAAAGCATACATATACATATATAAGAGAGCTGATTGACATCTCTTGCATCTCCAAATATCGTTAGAATATCTTTACATTCACTCTCAGCGTTATTCATAGACGTCCATAACCATCATCAATATGGTCACCAAGACTCCTATCTTCAGTCTGGCCGAAGGTAATCACTCATCTTCCCTATTCCCTAATCACATATTTCTGATTGACTAACTATAATTCTTTTCTCAGGACAACCAATTCCTAATCCTGCTGTTAGCATCACGCTCCCAACATTTGGTGGCGGCGGCTTGGTTACCCTTCAAGACACGAATCTCCTAGAGACATTGGCCCATTTCAATCGCGAACGGATTCCAGAAAGGTTGAAGTTAAAATATCCTAAATGTGAATTTTTGCATATACTTACGCTGCATTAGAGTTGTTCATGCTAAAGCTGTTGGTGCATGGGGTGAATTCGAACTCACCAATGATATCTCTCACCTGACCACAGCCAAATTCCTCAATAGTGTGGGTAAAAAAACGTCAGTACTTTTCCGGGTCAGCACCACCGGCGGAGAGAAAGGCAGCGCCGATACAGTTAGAGACGTCCGAGGCTTTTCTGTTAAGTTCTTCACTGAGGAGGGTAATCACGATATTGTTGGAAATCATGTTGTACGTTACAGTGCGAGATCCATAAGTCAAAACCGGAGTAATGTTAACTGTGATTAGCCTGCCTTCTTTATCCGCGACCCGGTTCAGTTTCCATCCTTAAACCGAAGTCACAAGAAACACCCACAAACAAACAGGCACGATGATACAATGGTAAGCAACCTGTTTCTCCTCCTCGCTCTTTCTCATTCTCCTAGTTCTGGGACTTTCATGTCCACCACCCTGAAAGCACCCACGCCCTCCTTCATCTCTTTGGCTCCCGCGGCATTCCCGCCTCCGTTCGCCGTATCACCGGATTCGGTGTCCATACGTTCAAGCTGGTCGCTCCTGATGGCTCTTTCAAATATTGCAAGTTCCACTTCCGCCCTGCCCGAGGCTCAGCCAATATTTCGTCCAGCGAAGCTACTCGCCTTGCTAGCATTAACCCAGATTACCATAACCAGGATATGTTTGACGCGATTTCTCGGAAAGATTACCCGGTCTGGCATCTCTACATCCAGATTATGGAGCCTGAACAGGCTGAGAATTATGGACTTGCGGTGTTTGATATCACCAAAGTCTGGCCTCACAAAGACTTTCCGTTGATTCCGGTCGGTAAGATGACGATAAACAAGAATGTGATTATCTCACAACTTATCCCTAAAGTGTGTTTCAATACTAACATGCATTGTAGCCTAACAACTACTTCGCCGAAATCGAACAAGCCGCTTTCTCCCCATCTAACATGGTTCCCGGCATCGCCCCCTCGCCGGATCCTAGTATGTCCATCCTCACATATCCCTCTCAATTCTATATGGATTTGATGCTGATGTATGTTTGTCCAGTGCTTCAAGCTCGTATGTTCGCCTATCCAGATGCCCAGCGATACCGTCTCGGCGCAAACTACACGCAACTGCCATCTAATAGGCCAGTCGCGCCTGTGTATGCACCATATGAGCGCGACGGCATGGCTACAATGACCAACAACTACAACGGAGCGCCGAACTACGTCCGCAGCATTTTCACACCAGCGATCAGGAGCAAGTCCGCCCAGGAAATACGCCACGAGGAGTGCTGAGAGGAGGCGCTGTTCTAGGACTGAATGAGATCCCTATAAGTGAGGAGGATTTTGTGCAGCCGAGGGACCTGTGGAGGAGAGTGTTCGATGAAGCTGAGCAGAAAAAGTGGGTTGGAAATGTCTCGGAGACTTGAAAGAGTGTGCCAATAGAGTTGAAGGTTGCCGTTTTCGAGATGTTTAACAAGGTGGATCCCGAGATTAGCAAGATGATCGCGACTAAGTTAAGGGAAACGGCTAAATTGTGACCTAAGGGCCTTAGCTTTCGGAGAATCTGATCCTTTGAAGAGAGATTTAGAAATATTATAAACCAATATGTAAATTAGTTACTCTTTTACCACGTCTTTATTTATGTAATTGTGTAAGACTAACATAAAACCAGGTTTCACCGACTACCTGGTCACACTGACTACCTTCTTATCATCATCAATTTTATTAATATTATAACTTTTAATAATTATTTTTTAATTATTACATACTTTAATAGTTTAAACTTTAGATTTACAATAAGAAAAGTCTTTCTTGTTGTAAATGGATTTTTTATTATATTATTATTTATAATTATTTAATTTATAAAGTCATAAAGAAGTATAAAATTATGGTGGAGCTAAATCGACAACCATCGCCGATAGCGGCCTATAGCAGCTCAAAATCTCAGGCAGCATAACCTATAATTAGTGTAAGTGCAATTGTATTTCGCATATCTTCAGGCTTATAACTCAGAATTTTAATTAAGTATAAGTACAGTAGATTTCATTTATTTTAAAGCATAATAACAAGTAATTATAATAGTCAATAGCTAATTAGAAGTTATTTAAGGGCTGACTTAAATCGAATCGCGAGTTACCTAAATCGACTCAAAATCGCTGGTGTCGGACATACTCGGACCACCACCTCCCATAGTAATTTATTAGTAATCTGACTATCCTGCCATGTCCTGTAATTAAACGCTAAAACGCAATAACATGTTCTGTTATATCAATCTTGTAGTATAAAGGACACAGTAAAATGTGATGAGAATGATATTAAAGCACTAGACAAACACTGACGATTTAGGTTAGGCGTTAGAAATGCCCTGAAATTACAGTGGCCTTCAGGCTGTTAATGCCTTGTAATACCCGCACCCTAAAATTATTAGTGTAGGAGAATAATCGGGTTGTACAGAGTATGGTTGACTACATATGGTAGCGATATAGTGAGTGATTAAGCTGTATTAAGTTGTTTGATTTTAATGTTAAGCATATTTTAATAACAAAGAATTTAACAGTAAATAGTTTGTTAAGAAGATTAAAGAAGATTTTGAATAAGAAAGATAGTATAAATATTNAAAAAAGTGATAAATATAAACTTTATACAACTTATAAGTGTTAAAAATGTTAATAAACTTAAAAAGTCTTCTTAAAGGAGAATATAATAAAAGATTATATTAGATTATATATTATTTATTAATATTAGTTTACTTAGAACAGTTATAAATACTCTTTAATATATAAGAGTTGTTATGTAGTTAATTTATTCTTATATTCAAAAAGATAATAGTATAAGGTTATAACTTWAAAAACTAATACCTTTATTACTTAAACTTAACTTAAAACCAATTCTAATACTAAGAGCTTTAAGTCTAGCTTTTAACCTAGTAAGTAACTTCAGGTTATAATAATACACTAACTAAAGAAAAACTAATAATAAGAAAAATTAAGAAGACCTTATAAAGTTAAACATTATAAAAAAAGGAAAAACCTTTAAAGGAAAAGAAAAAAAGTACTTTGAAAGAAGAAGCAAGAAAGAGAATTCCTTTAGAATCTTCTCTAAAGAACTTAACAAGAGAAGAAAAAACAAATTATATTTTAAATATAAACTTCTAAGACATATAACAAACACTTATAAGAAGAACAATAAGTTGAGTATATTAATTAAAGTTAAAACTATGAAAATCCTAAGAATTAAAGATATCTCCTTAGAATTATCAAAAGAAGAGAGTTTAAACTCAGAAGAGACATTTAGTAAAGAAGTTAATAAAACAACATTTATAACAATAAGAAGAACTTAACATATAAAATACTCTTAGAACAAGAAGGAAGCTGAAAACTAAGACAGATAAAGATTAATTCTAAGAGTTAATAGAATTTAAATGATTATGCTAGTAAACTTCAAGAGTATATCAACAGAACAGTACTTTATTTCTAAAGAAATATTAATCTTAAGATATTATTTAATGATTAGCATAAAAGGATTAAGAGGATAGAAAATCCTAAACAGAAGTTAACTTTATAAGACTGTATAGTAAGAGGAAGCAATTGTCTAAGAATAAGAATTTAATCTTGAAGATCTTATTCTAGTTTATAAGATTAACCTCTAAAGTATCATTATAAAGAAAAGAACATATAAGTTCCTCTTACTAGTAAAAAGAACTTAAATACAAGATAACTTTAACCAGATACTTAAGGATACCTAGATAATAATAAAAGAAGGATTAAGCTATGTTATATAAGGACAATATAACTTACAATGAAAAGGCTATCCAATAATAACTTTCTAACAAGACTAAGCAGAAGTAAAAANCTTAGTATGAAAAAANTCTAAAGCTTAGGAAAATCAGTAAAATGACTATCAGAAGTTAAATAGTATTATACTTAACAAAAAGAACTTACTGAGATTGTTATCAAACAAGCTAATTAGAATGTAAAAGTACTACTTATAGTTAATAAGCTAGAGGAAAGTTTATTATGTTTAGAATCACTTATTATATTATCAAAGGAAAACAAGTTAATATAAAGGATTAATTAACAATTCAACTAAGAAGTAGTAATATACCCTTTAAATTCTATAATAAGAATTCCTAAAGAAAGTATTGTCTTTATTATTAAAATAAAAGAATACCTTAGAAATGAAATAGTAAAATAAGTATAAGATGTATATATATTCATAAATGATAAAAGCTTAGATAAATTAAAACTAAGAAACCTTATAAAAAAATAAATAACATTGTTTAAAGAATTTCATAAAAATGTTGAAGATTTAGAAATCAAAGATAATATATCAATTAACAATACTAAGAACATCAATCTTTACTTTATAAACAGTAGAAGTTCATTATATATAAACATAAAACTGTGTAAAAAGCTAATAAGAACCTTAATTAATTCAAGAGTTAAAAGGAACTTCATTAGTAAATAAGTTATGAAATAATTTAGATTTAACACAAAAGTCAAGAAAAACAATTACTTGATATTATTAACAAATAATAGTATAGTCAAGAGAATAGTCAATGTTTAAACTTATAAGTTAAACATAAGGATTAACAATAATCATCAAAAAAGAATATCCTTTAATGTTATATAATTAAGAATATATTAAATAATATTAAGAATTGAATAGATATAAAAGTATAATCTGATAATTGATTGAAGAACAAGTATAATTACCTTCTTAAAGAAAGAGTAGAATTCAATATCTTTAAAAACTATCTATATTGACAAAACCTTAAAATATATTCTTAAGGAATATTATAAATAGTTAAAGCTATTTATAAAAANGACTTGATGATTCAGCTTTACTCAAGTATAAACTATAAGATTATAAGATAAAGCTCAAAGAAAGGTTTAGATTAACTTATAAACTAATTTATCAAACAACTCTTGCTAAGGATAAAGTAACAAAAAGATAATTGCTCAAGAAAATAATTCTTAGAGGTTTATACAAAGAAAGTTATAATAAAGCTAAAGTACTATTACATTATACAAAAAAAGGAAGACGATCTGTTAAGATGACCTTATAATGATTACAAACACTTAAATAGTAGAATTAAGAAAAACTAATACCCTTTACTATTAATAGATYTAATGATAAACATTAGTAAAGTTAAGAAAGATTTATATGTCTTTTATACTTTTAAGTTTTAGTTACTTAACAATAGTTATAATATGTTCTTTCTTTATACTCATACNTTTAAAAGTAATTATAAAGCTTAAAAAGGTGATTGTCTAAGAATAGAATGTACATTTCTCCAGGTTTGTATAAAGGCTTTATTATTACAACTTAATTAGTATATTATAAATAACTTATACATATAATTCCTTGTCCTTTATGTAAATCAAGATATTATTAAGGTATATAATACAGATGATGTTGATTAAACTTGTTAATACTTAGTTGATATATATCTAGAAAGTAACTAGTATATTTGAAAGTCTGAATAGTATAACAAGATATTTAAAGTGTTTATACTTAGTTCTGAACATTGTCTTTTACTTATCTCCTTCATGGATATATATCTAGTAGTAAGTATTTTTTAAATTCAACTTAGTAAAGTATTTAACCTTAAATAATCAACTAATGATTTCTAAAATTAAGAGTAATATAATATAGTTTTTCTTAGTAATCTTGTTTAATCTTTAGTAGTTAATGTAAAGTTACAACTTACTTCTTAGCTTAGATATAAATAATATAAGAACTCTTGTTAGATTAATCAAAGGTTAAATTTATCCTTTTTATATAATAACTTCTAAGTAGTTATGAGGTATTACAAGCTCATCTTTAGCTAAAGTATAAATAAGTTCTCAAGGTGAAGTTTATCCTTCTTCTAAGTTAATATAATATTCTAAAGAGGTATAAAAAAGCAGAATTCCAGTTAAGTCTATATTAAAGACATTTAAGTAATCATTATATTCTAATAGTATAATAGGTTACATTTTACTAACTTCCTTGTTAGTATCCTCTTGTGTATCTGAAGGAGTAAGAATTGTTTTAATTAAAACCATAATATACTTAATTGTATAACTAACTTTTCAAAGTTGTCTTTTTGTAATGATCAATGATAAGTACTGCTCTTAGAAAGGAAATACTCAAGTGTCTTCTTTGTAATAGATAACTTATAGCTTTACATTATTATGCTATAACTTTCTTAATATAATTTCATATCTATTAAACTCAATTATCTTGAAGTTGTGATGCTCTGTCCTCTTAAGTCCTTAGTTATCAGTAATACAAGTTATAATATCCAGAGTTTTATAAATAAGAATGTTTTATTTGTAGAATTATCTTATTACTAAGTACTAGTTAACCTCCTTCATTACTTTGTCTAATAAGAAGCAATGATGTACAATATTCAAATCTGACCTTATATCCAATAAGGTTGTCCTCATTACCTATTTCCTTTTAAGTTGAAGAGAAACTCTTACTTCTAACTGTCTTAAAAGGTGTTTATCTTCTTATTAGGCAGTTGTTACTCTTTTACTTAATAGTATAATATTTGTATTAGATGTTTAAGGGTAATTATTAACATAATAACCTAATTTCTTATACTGATAACATTAGACCTTAGAAAATAATAGTCTAGTAGTTCTTCTTCTCTTTGTTGTTGGTTAGTCATTAAGAAGGACAATATTAATAATCATTACNTTTTTATACTGAAGGAGTTTGGTTTGCTTAAGACATGCTTAAAGTCTTACTTGTCTAACTCATTTGTCTGGTTTGGTTTTTTAGTTGATTAGTTATAATTACACCTCTTGTTATAATACTTCTTCTCTGAGTTATAATCAATATTTTAACTCTTTGTACTGTACTGATCAGCTTTATCTTAGTAATTAGTATACTTTAAGACATAATTTACTTTCTTAACTTTAGTTAAAGTTTATTCAAGAGGTTATATACTTGATATCTCTTAAGTAAGTACTTTGGTAATTCTGACTTAATATTCTTATAATTGTCCAAGAAAGAATTGAATTTCTAGTCTGGTTTTTGTTCAAGGTAATATAGCTTTATAACAATTTCAAAGGTGTGAGTAAGGTTATCTAAGATATTATTCTTCAAGAATTCTTTTATTTTGTCTTAATAAATGTAATTATAATAATTTTGCTAAATGTTTATAACATAAGTAATCTAATGTCTTTTGATAATGCTTTCTAGTGTATTATTAATGTATATAACTCTTTAAAGTTCAGTATTTAATTCCTAGATTATAACAAATTAAGAGTATAATTTAAAGAGGAAAGTATAAAGTTCATTCTAATTAGTCCTTTTGTATTTCAAGGTAAGGAGTTACAATTTCCTTTAAATCTCATTATTAAGTTGTTAATAAGGTTTAATATAGTAATTTGTCTTAGTAATTAATATATCTTATGCAAAATTATAAATAGAAGCTTTTCCCCTCTTAAGAGCTTGTAAGTAAGTTCTCTTCTTTTCAAGGTAGTCTTGTTATTACTTAATTATGATTCTCTTGTCTAGTTCTTCTAATAACAAAACAAAACTCTTTGAAATAGATGTTAAAGGAGAAGGCAAAGGTAGATTAAGTAATAGTAACTCCTCTTGTTATAATGTTGTTAAGTTAGTAAAGAAGAACTATGACCCTTTTGCTTCTCCTTGTTATAAAGCTTAAGTTTGACAAGTCTTAACCATCCTGATTCTTAATAGTTTATATACTCTTTGTTAGGAGAGAAAGATTAATATATCAAGAGTATTTGTATATAGAGTGAAGAGAAACTAGGAGGTTAAAACATAATAGAAGACTAACAATGAGATAATAGTTGGTTAAGTGTAAATTCACTTTAAAACTCAATACTCTTTTAAAATTACAAGATTAATCTCTAACTCTTGTCAAAGAGAAGAGGAAACCCCCCTCTTTATAAACAGGAGTCAACAACTAAGGAGTAACTAGGACTCAGACTACTATCCTTTTCCCCCCTTCACGCGATTAGTGCACTAAAGCCCTGACATAAGTACAAGCTTATATCTTTATACTTTATAATAATAATACAAAGAATAATATATTAGCTAACATGCTGAATAATAAATAATTAAGTTAAAATAAGCTTTTTCTTATTGTCCTTATAAGTTTATACTATAAAGTATAACTTTTCAAAAGCTTTTTCAGTTCTCTTGTTCTTAATTTTGTTTATAAACTTAATGTTGAATATATATATATCATTAAGTATGTTTTAAGGGTTTACAGTCTTGAAAATGCTCTTTTCAAGTAATCTTAATATTTCAACTTGACATGAGGTTGTAAATTAAGGTTGTTCAGGTTCCTTGTCTTATAAGAAGACAATAACTTCAGAGTATTTACAAGGTCTTTTACATTTATACTTTATTAGTAGTATTAATAGTAGAACAATAGTTATAGTCAACTTGTTAAACTCCTCTTAGTATTCTTCAATAGTTGTAGTTTCTAGCTTTAGCTTTAATAGTTTAATTTTATCAATTTCTTTTATAAGTATAAGATATAGTTTTACAATTGTTAACTTGAATAGTATGTTCTTATACAGTAATACTAATATACATATTTCTTTGTTTATACTTATAAGCTTGTATAATCTTTCTTAACTTTTGTTCTAACTTGTATTTTTTTACTCTTTACATAAGAATGTCTGAATTCAGCAATAAGTCATGAATAATGCTTATATCAAGGTTGTTGTACATGTTGATTATGTTTTGTACTTATCATTTTACTTTGATTTTGTTGATTTCCTTTATAACCTTCTTGATTATTATAACTCTTTAGCTTATAATTAAGGCTAAGATGTTGAGTTCTAACATGTATAAGTAAGTATTATAAACTAGTAGTATAAGGATAAGTTTGTCAAGTCTTATTGAATTATTAACAACCTTAAATGTTATTTATAAAGTTATATCTTTGTTAAGATCATGGATTTCAACTATAATTATCTAATAAGTATATTATACAAGTATGTAATATCATTTAATATAATTAATTGAGTTGTAAGTTTTTATTAGAATTACTTTTAAGGTTATTCTTATAGTTATAATACTTTGTTAAAATTTCTTATTGACAAAGTTCNTTTTTAATATCAGTTATAATCTAGTTTAAAGGTTTTAAGTAAGTGTTAATCTAACAAGCTTGTAAAGTATCCTAAGTATACTTTGTACTAATATTCTAAAGTTATTTACTAGCTTAATAATATATTCCTTTGTTAATGATATAGAGTACAAGTTTGCTATTAATGTAGAAGATGTTAACGATAATAAAGTAATTAAAGTTAATGTTATCTTATAAGTTGAATTTGAATCTTCTTAGTGACTTATTATAGTATTAGTAATAAGTATAGAACTTGATAAGGTATTCTAACATATCCTTATCAATATCATGGCTTGTACAGTTTAATATACATTGTAATCTAGTTATTAACAAGTAGCCAAAACGTTAGTATAAGTATTGTAATTCTATATTGATCAAGAAACAAGGGTTTTCCTTTAGTAAATCAAAAACAAGGGTATGTAAAGATATGTTTCAAAGTAGAAAGTTATAGTTAAATCGTTATATGATTAGAATACTTCCTTATAAGGTAATGAGTAAGTTTATAAGGTTGTTGAAATATATGCTTAATTAATCTATATCTATTAAGTATAACAAAAAGAGTATAGTCAACTTAATTATATAAAATTCAATTTGTTCAATTAGTATATTTATTAGTATAGAACTTATTGAAATTGTACTCTTGATTCTGAATTATACTGTTATTATGCCTTTAGTTGTAGTATTCAGTATTATGGTTTGGTCTACTTATTATAAAGCTTCAAATTGACTATAATTGGCTGTAAAGTGCTTTACAACTCTTATATCAATCAAGATTCTATGAAATTGTCTTGAATTATACCTTATTAGGCTTTTTATATTATACACNTTTTATTATAATTATTATGAAGGNTTTTTAGGTTAAGTTCTTAAGAGTAATTCTTAGTTATTAACACTTTAATAGTTAATTAGTATAAGAAAGTGTTATTAACTAGTTTTATAATAATTGATATAGCTAATTCTATTAAGAAACTTTTATAAAATATAAATTAATCCTTATTATTGCAGATAAAACTTCGATATTATCAAATATATATTTGATTGAATTTTGTAATTTTTGCTTAAAAATTAAGTTGAAATGGGGTGCTATTGCCTGAAAAGAAACCGATACCGGCGATTTTGGGTGGATTTAGGTATGTTGCGGGTGGATTTAAGTATCCCCTAATTATATCCAATCATCCCACTTTCACCACGCCCAAAAGCTTAACCGAAGATTTGTTACGACTCCCAGTCTAGCTAGTCAACCCCCGACAACCTCATGTGCGGCGCTGGAGGGTTTGAGAAAGACCAGCTCTAAGATACCTATTACTTGGAATAGCACAATGACTCCACCAAACACAACAACAACTAGATTCACAAGCAGCATAAGACCCATCGATAGGATGTAAATTCCATATACCCCTGTAAAGCAACCAGGCCACTGGGAGAATAACTTTAGAGTCCACCGCACAAGTGTAACCACGATCCAGTATCCCTCAAGCAGCTGAGCACCGAGGATAATTTGATAAACTACCAATGCTAGGACCTTTCGACGCCTCGTCGTCAGGTAACGAGTCAACCACAGTGTAAATCTTAGCGGAAAAGGGGTCCTTGCCGAGTCAACGACGGCTGTGCGGCGTGATCTATTGGACGATCTTTCCGCCCATTTGTTCAATAATACCGGGGGCGTGTAGGGCTGACTGGGGTTGCGAGGGGCGGCCACCAACGTCACAACCCAAAACGTGATAATGGAGATGCCGAGGACATAGAAGATGGGCTTGAGGGCGTGCTCCATAACGTAAATGTCGAGATAGCCCTGGTGAACAAGCACTGTACTTCAATTGACTGACTGGGGTAATGAAGTCGTTAACTCCTGAATGATGGAAAGTTGGGTGGGATTATATAGTAAGTGTTTTCTTTAGAGGGCTCCGTTCGGTCAATCCACACCCACCTAGGAATACAATTGCAGCATTGACTCGTCAATTCCACGGTGCTGTAACAGTCAGCGTCGTAATATTAAATGCCAGTTGCGCGAACACGACCGGCCAGCGTTACAATACTGTACGTACTGAATGCAATGTGATGCTTATAAAGTTGAATACTGTTGTTGTTGCATTAGAAAACACATCGTGAGTGGAGTGAAGATACAGGAAGATAGATTGGAATCTATCGTAATTCCTATCCTGATGCGTATTTTTAGCCCTGCGACCCTAAAAGTACTTTCACATTAGCCATACGACAGCAGAGATAGGCAAAAGATGCCTCGTATTTACAAGACAATACCTCGGAATCTCTGATAGGAATTTTCGGACCATATGAATATAAAAGAGTCGACATTTCCACCCTTAAAGTGATGTATCCACAAAGTTCACTGCAACTTCAAACCATTCAAACAATATCCTCTCTGAACTACTATTGCCAATAACACCCCTTTCTCAACTCAATTCCATAAAATCATGATCTCTCCAAGTTGTTCACAGCATTTTTTGGGTTGGTATGCCTTACGAGTGCTTTGGTTGTCCCGGACACCTCAGGAATCCCCGAGGACTACAGCTATTATGCTACATATGTGTTTCCAGATGCCAACCTCTCGTTTGATCTACATGCGCAAGGATATTCAGGCGTGCCCTCTGTCATTCCGTTGAACCTGTCCAACTTTGATGAGATCTACTCGCCGGTGCGTCCTACAGCTTTAAATAATACTTCTGCACTGGCGGAGCGCAGCGACATTTGCGCTTTCTTCTACGGATGCTACCAACAGGCTGCCGACACAGCTACAACGGCGGCCATCTACCTCGCCAACACAGGTGCCAGCACATGCCAGGCCATTTACGCAGCATCGTTGAACTACTGGACGGCCAACAACTATGCCAACCTGAACAGTGTCCTACAGAACGTTGTAGTCGGCCTAGCTATTAGCATTGCATCGACACCCATTGTCAACGCCACTTTCAATTCGGCATCGACCACAACCGGTGGCAACGACGGATGCGATGTGTCAAACAAGTCTTCAACAGCCAACTACTTTGCCAGCTCGCTCTACGACTTCTGCCAGGCCATCCAGGCTGCCCAGAGCACTGAAGCAAACACCGACTATTACGCAGGTAGGTTTAACGACGACAACGGCGATGTTGCCGACGGCAGGCGCGCCATAACAAGGAACTTCATCTCTGCCCAGGCCGACAATTTTGGCCCATCTTGCAGCGCCCTCGGTATTACGTGGAATAGGGCTAGGGCATTGCAAAGGTCTCTGGGGCATCTCATTTCTCGATCTGCGAGATTAGTCCTCATGCCTTGAGATGCGTTGGAGAGTGAGGAGGGTGACGGGAAGCGGGACGAGATGGTGGTGGAAAAGGTTGTTAGGTGATGGGTTGGCCGGAGGTGTAATACGCAATGCTCTTTTCAAGATATGATGGTAACTGTGGACTTTTGTTACTTGGCATAGCGGATCTCATGGTGATGATGAGGCCCCGTTATGTAATTTGACTTTGTTAGCAGGAACTTGGTCATCGAGTAGTTATCCTTCCTTTAAAATCTATTCTGATGAGCTTGGCATATCCAGTCTTTATAAATTTGCTTCGCATGTTGTTCCTTGTAGAGTACCCCTTTTAATATCATTATTATCAAGCTTATGTCCGTATGTTACTGATTCCGAAGAGGACTGTCTGCTATTCCATTGGACTTTGACCTTGACTTTGTATAAAATTTACGTATATACACTAATAGCCATCACACTTTTGAATACCATTCTAAATTATTCTTAGAATTCAAGTTTGATTTTACAAAGAAAATTAAAGAACAGACAGCTGATTACTAACTCTATTATATCAGCGTTTAAGCGTCTGACTTTGATTACGGTTAGCGGTAAACGAGACCGTGCATGTCTTAAGCTTATTTAAAGTTCCAACGCCAAGAATTACACGTTATACAAACTAAAATTGCACGATTTTACTTATTAACTAAGAGATCACAACTAATGATTAATGCTAATCGTCGGCGAAAAGATGAGGGAGTATAAACATTATCATAATACTGAAGTTTGGTTTTAGTTTGATAATCGAGATGAATTATGTGTAGTCTAGAATATTCGTAGGATCTCATTTAACTAAGCTGAGACTTGGATCCGACTTAAGCCTATTTCATCCACCTAACTACTTCTATAGTTTCATGAAGCTTAAAATGAATTACTACTTCATATTATCTGATCCTAGAGAATGATCCTGGTTAGTCCCTACTGTTGTTTATCTTGAAATATGTGAAGGACGACAATATATGACCGTTCGTATGAACTAACACATACACTATTTAACATCTTCCTCTCAACAGAACCCCTCACATGCATCTATCATCGCAGGGGTATATCCTCATCACTTCATTCATCCACACAAAACCCTCCCTCTCCAAACATCTCATATAACCCAACCATACCCCTTATTAAGCTACAACTGCCTCTTCTTCAACAACGCCGCTAAATCAGTAACAACGTCAATCCACCTGTCTCTCGGCTCATTTTCCGCCTTCTTAACTGCTTCCTTAAACCGCTCCCAAACAGTAATATATTTCTTCTCGCTCTCATCAGTTGTTCCAATCTCCAAGAACGCGTCCCGCATCCGATCATGCTTCTTCAGAATCCGGAAATCATCCATCGTAACGCCGCGTTGGCGTGCACGAGCAGGCTGCGCACCAACTTGCACGCAGTAGAGTATCACGGCTGCAAGGCCCGATGCCAGGGCTGTTGCAACGGAGGAACCCGTTAGAGAGGTATACTTGTCCACTGGGACGTCGCCTGGGCGCTCTTTAACGACGTTGTGACCTGGGAAGATGAAATCTACGGCGTGCTGGTCACCGAGCCATTTGAGTGCTGTGCCGGAGGCTTCTGCGGCACCGATCTTGAAGAGTTTCTTTGTTGAGGAGGCGGCTGGGTAGCTACGGTCTTTAAGAGCGCCTTGGTCAGTTGCGGAGCAGAACATCAGTATGCCTTCTTTGGCGGCTAGTTCTATAGCCCTCTCTAGCTCGGCGATGCCTTTGGCGTTGGAGTCGGTTCGTTCGATAGTCCAAGACATGTTGATTATATGGACTCCTTTGTCAACTGCTGCTCGGATGGCCTAGAAGTAGTCGTCATATTAGCTGATGTGCTAAGGAGAGAATATTTGGACCAGAATGTAATAGAGAATAAATACCTTTGCAGCACTCTCAGCAGTAATTTGCCTCTTCCCAGTTTCAAAGCCGAACTCATTTAACTTCAACACATAAAGCCTGACATTTGGACAAATCCGACAAATCAAGCTAGCCATCGCCGTGCCATGTCCACCGCTCGACACATAGTAAGGCTGACTGAGGTTCTGCTCCATATCACGGTGGCAGAAGCTACGACCGCCAACGATCCTACTCTGTAGCGTAATATCATCAATATCAATCCCATCATCAATCAACGCCACTGTGATTGGCTCTTCGAGAACTAAAGCTGGCTCTAGATTGCGTTCCATATTCTGTAGGAAGTCGGCAAATTCGTCCATGGTGATCAGCCATCGATGTCGTACTTCCTGTTCCGCCCGTAAAGCATCCGCTTGTGCTGCACTGCCTTCAATGGAGCTGGCACGGGGTGAGCTCGAGTGGACTTCAGCATTAGGACAGTGTTTTTTCATGCGGTCCTTGAACGCCTTGACGTGCTGTTCTGTTCGCTCTGAGGATTCGAGACCCTAAAAAAACGTGTTAGATAATGTTATTTCACCATGGGTTATGAAGATAGCAAGATCACGAAGCACGAGAAGAAGGAGACATAAAGCTAACCTGCTGCACATTTAAATAAACCTTCTCCAACTTCTTCAACTTCGGTAGTCCCTCAGCTTCACCCCAGCCTCTCAGAATAGAATTATTCCCACTCCAATACAAATACACAATCCTCGCCTCTGGTGCAACATTGTAGATCACCTCCGAACACAAATCAGTTTTTCTCCAATCCCATATCTCCACTCCAACACTCTCAAGCGCTTCTTCAATCGCCGCGTCGCTATGAGCCGGCTCCTGAAGGTCATCAACGATGACCTTGAGGATGGTTTCCACATTTCGCTCTCCCCTGAGCCACTTAAACAAGAAAACTAGATCGGTGCGACCTTTGCCGTCAGGTTTGAGGGGACGCTTGGACGGAGGACGTCGTGGGGGGTCGACCCGGACTTGCGGAACGGCGACGTACTGCAGGACATTTTCAAATTTTAGGTAGTCTACGCCAGTTTTGAGCCAGTTTTGGCTGATAACTGGACCACAGCCGTATAAGTCAAAGTAGATTTGGTATTCTAGGTGAGTTGTCAGTTTAGAAGAGGTCTTACTCATGGAGTATTCAAGGAAAAGGAGAATAATATATATATACCTTGTGCAGAGCCGTATAAGAAATCAACAGCGGCGTCATGTTTCCTCGTCCGGAGATAGTGTAGCTTGAGAAAGCTCTTGACTGCTTTCGCGCTTTTGGGAGAGGGCTTGACTTCTTCTTTAGCCCTAGTCTTCGTCTTTAGTCCCCTTTTCGACGATAATCTAGAGGTATTTTTCGGGTCGACGGTAATGGGTGTTTGCGCCACTGATCTACCCCCTGTGCTCCCGTCTACTATTCCTGTGTCTACGTTCACTGAAGGCCTACGATTTTGCGAGCTTGATGGCATCGGCGTCCCTCTCGCAGAACCAGCGCCGTACTTTCCTGGAGCTGCATCCGCCATCGTGTTCGTCCTCTGAACTAGACGAAATGGTGGTGGAGGACCTTGTCCAGGGAGTGGCCGCTGCGGGCCATCTATCGTAGGCCGTTCGGGACGTCCCTGGATACTCCTCTGATCAGGATCTCGCAAACCTCTCCTTGATTCAGCATCTTGAGCCTTCCTGGCCTTGTTGACAGCTTCCATGCATGTCTCTTCGTGGAAGCGGTATGGTGACATCCCTTTTGCGTTGACAAGATCCATTGCCGCGTCCGATTTGGCAACGAGGGCTTTGACGATATTGATATGGCCGTCGACGCAAAGATTATAATCGACAGCAACATGAAGTGGTGTGTTTCCTTCGTTATCCTGGACGCATAGGGTCTGTGGTCCAGCATGGTCAATGAGGTAGAGGACATGGGCCTGTGGAACCATCTTCCGGATGGCAGCGTGAAGACAAGTTTCCATGTTAAAACACTGGATACCTAGAACGCTATCAATGTTGTTGTGCGCCTCGACCATGGCACGAAGGAGCCTGTGCTTCTTCTTTGCTCGTGCTGCGGTGATATAGAGTGGAGACAATAAGACTCCATCTCGGGCAGCAAGGAGGTTCTCTGGTAGCGGTAGCTGGATAAGGATCTTGACGAGAGGCTCCAATTTCTCCCAGGAAGGTAATGCTTCTTTGTCGCTGCTAGCAATAATATGTAACAAGTTTTGCTGCTCCTCATTTGTCTTTGCACTAAGGATGTCGCCATTGCGAGATAGAAAAGCCTCACGCGCTGATGAATCGGAGAGGTCTAGATGGCCAGTCTTGAGGTCGTGTAAGATCTTCTCAAACTTTTTCTTCACATCAAATTCTTCTTCCTCCTCCTCCTCCTCCTCCTCGTCATCTTCACTGCTCTCCGTAGCCTCCGACTCGGCCCGTTCCTCGACATGGATGTCTTCGTCAATAACATCGAGGTCTTCGTCTTTCTCATCTCTCTCGGAATGCGGCGCCATGGTGACCCTGTTATTGGTTATGTTAAAATGAGCATGCAAATTGATGTCTGAGTCTGATGTTGATATTATGACTTTAACATCCTGGTTTCAAATGCCAAGTGAATTCTCATCTGTAGTCTATAGCATGTTAAGTTAATGGGAGTGCAGGAAGGTGGGATTGACGTGGAACTTCTTCGGAACCGACACAACGTTGCCAGTGAGCAGTCTGGCCCTACAATGCATCCACAGCCTCAGTCTCCCCACGGTTGGAAAGACTAAAGTAAGAAGCACAGCGGCGGTACCGGAAACTTCCATGCACTCACCCCGCCAAGTTGCAGTTGGACATGGGGTGCTGCGCGGACCGCCAGCGGGCCTTCTGCGAACCTTGCTGGTGCAGGCGGAGTGTCTTGGCTGCTTACGTTCCAGTGGCATGATGCCGCCATTTACAGGTGGTTGAAGCCAAGATTACAGGGCTCTGCATATGTAGGATAGGCTACAGGGAATGCATTATCTGCAAATGGACATCGTTTGGGTGCGAGAGGAGGGGCCACGAGACTATGCACCACTGCCGCAGCTGCCTGTAATAGCATCCTGTCTTGTCCGTCTCTTCTCTCTTGTCCAGTGGCATGCTAGAGCAACGGCTAATAATAAGACCTAAGGGATGTATATACCCGTACCGAGGGTCGGCGACCTTATTACCGGTATTCAAGAGGCTCTTAATTACTCAGCACTTAAGCATAAAGTTTAGGTGTTGCGTTTGCTGTCCACGCGTCTCGTGGTCCGAAT
Organism: Scytalidium lignicola; assembly: GCA_002812745.2. NCBI lineage: Eukaryota > Fungi > Ascomycota > Leotiomycetes > Scytalidium > Scytalidium lignicola. The sequence goes on from NCSJ02000191.1 coordinate 46,082, forward strand.
GCTACCCAATATCCACCCGGTTCTCGGTTTACCCTAGCTCCTCGGCGATGCATCAAGTGGAAGAAACTGCAAATTCAGTATAAATAGCAAAATAGTTGCTATACTTGGATATATATTGTAAAGTAAGAAAAGGTAGAACCACCGGGGCACACACTATATTTAACTGCGGCGCTGTGATCATGGCTTCTTCGGTAACAAAAATGACAAGTGACTGAATTTGCAAATTGGGCGACCTCTTGATACGTTGTACTGTAGAAGACAGGCGTTCATTTCAAGCTACATGCAGTTGGTGAGCTTAAGTGGAATATAATTAGACATAATGAATACAGTAACAAAAGCCGACTTCAATCTTAATTAAGCAATTTCGTACGGGCATCATTACTGTATTGTCACAACTCCACTGAAAATAGAAAGGAATTCCTGTCCGAAGCCAGATTGTACTGTATTTGTCTACATCCGCAACCCACCTCTTTCTATCCACTAACCTTCCCCTATTCATCCCTACCCCTAGCCATCCTCGAGATCTAATCAGGCCTTACCAGCAGACCTAAACCCCTTATCCATCGTGCACGAAAGCCACGGCACTAAGCTCATTCAGATCAACATCCCCCAAATGGTTGCAATCATACTTGCGCAACTTGTTCGTCGGCTTCAGCGTCGGGTCGTAGAGAATAGGATCATCTTTTGGCGTCCGCCCAAATACCTTCTGGAACGAGCTGACCATATCAGCCTGCGCCTGGATCTTGAACGTCGCGCGAAACTCGTTCTCCTCGTCCTCTCTCTTCAACAACACCGCCGTGCGCACGAACGCCGGCACACCGGTGCCCATGGTGCGGTTTTCGAGCAGCGTCCAGCTCGCGCTGTTGGAGCCCCCGTAATTGCGCCCTACGAGGTCGATGGAGCCCACCACGGCCGTCGCATCGCTGGTTTCCCGGCTGACTGTCTTCTCCCACTTAACCGAACCCCCCAGCGTTGCACCCAACACCCCTCCCCCGACATTGGCATCGCCACCAACCGTACTGCTTTCCTGTTGCTTCGTCGGCACTAGAATCATGCGACCCTTGGGTGCGATCTGGATGACTTCCGGGTCTGCTGTGCCACCGTTGTCGCTAGCAAATGTGAAGCCCAGGTGTGCCTCGGCGATGCGACGAGCTCTCTTGCGTGAGTCTAGGCGGAATTCGAAGACCAGTAGCGTGGCAGGTTCGCTGTCAGGTTCCAGGTAACCGTGGATCACATCGATGGCCAGACAGCGAACGTCGACTGCACCCTTGCGCTCGACGATATTCTGGCGCTGCTGTGGTCTGCGCGGGTCGTTTTGTGTGCGATATGTGCTGTCTGTGTCGCCGTCTGCGCCCTCGTCCATTTCGATGGAGAAGTTCATTAACCCAGTGCCCTGATCATCTTCGTCGCTGTTGTATTCTCCACTCTCATTGTTCTCGAACTCACTCATTGCTGTGATAATAATGTCCGGTTAAAACTGCTCTAGAAGACTCTTGTATTCTCCTTTTACTGTAACGAGCTATGGCCTAGCTAGATCAACAAGATGATTGTATGGTATATATATATAGCCTTTTAAAATTGGGAACCGATCAACAAAAGAAGGGCCAATCCAATGCATGTTTGAGCAATTGCTCTATCATTCAGCTCTCTTCTTCGTTTTCCGACTTCCCACAATACCCCCCGTCCAGGCTGCATAAATAGGCATAGGCTGCCAGCCACAACATACGCCTTCCTGGGCTAACACTTTAGGAGCTGTCAAACCTTGCTCGACCACCTAAGCACTACGGATCCCACCACTAGGCTACTTCGCATGAAATAATTACACCCTAGAACCTGAGACGCATGCATACAGCCCGAGCCTGATCGAGAGCGATAGAGAATAATCTCCAAGGCTCAACCCTCACCAGGGCAGCTGTGCTTCAAACTCGCCTGCTCTCAAAACAGCTTCTATTCTCTTAGATCTATACAATCGATTTTTGAAATAGAACTTCTTCTCTTACCCCTTGTAAAGACTTACTTTACTCCTGTACAAGACACAACATTATGTCCGAGTCCACTCCAAGTTCTGATAGAGGAAGCAACATATCCAAAGAAGATGAACAGGAAGATGCTATAGATACCATCGGCAACAGCAACATAGTGTCTAACGATAATGGAGATGCTGCACATCGGCTACCGCGGCCTGATGGCTTACTCCAGATGTGGTCAGAGGATAACTACAACTATGGTGATGTTTTAACAGATTACGAGTACGTCTTTCATTTCCTTTTAACTTCATGTAATTCATGAATTTAATTTATGCAAAATCTTCGCTTCCTAACAAGCATTATCCAGTATCGTCGTTGTCCATGGCCTCATGGGACAACGAAGTCGTCCATGGAAGAATCAAGGCTCTGGTGATAGTACCTGGATGACTCACCGTCAGTGGGAAGGTAAACGTGTGTTTTCTTTCGGATATAATGTGCGACAGATTCTTGTCGGGCGGCAAACGAGACAGGCTATTCGGAGACAGGCTATCAAGTTGATGAAGCAGTTGAACAACGATAGAAAAAATGATGTTAAGGTGTGAACAAACCTCTTAAGNAAAAAAATATTTAGAAATGGAAATAACTGACTTATACTATGTGATTAGAGACGCCCAATCGCCTTTATCGCACATGATATTAGCTGCATCATTGTGAAAGATGTAACAACTAACCCTTATGCAATCTTAATCATCTCTTTACTCACTGTTACCAGGCATTAAACCTATACGACGAGGACCTGGGAGACATTTTCGACTACACTCGACTTTTAGTATGTCTTTTCCCCTAATGTATCTATTTCCCAAGTTTATTGGTCTAATACCAACAATAGATATTCTATGGATGTCCTCACAGAAGTAAGGGTCTCCTTGATATGGAGAACCGGATAGCTCGCTTCCTCTTCGGACACTTCAAAGAGAGTAAAGTTGGAAACGCAGTTACGGTGACATCAGCGAAGAGCCTTGCTGCTGCTGTGATAGAAATCAATGGTCTTTTCCTTGATTCTAAAACTATTTTGAGAACGCACGTTGTCAGTGTGTATGCAGGTCAGAATGAAGGAGATGATGTCATGGACCCGGTATATGCAACCTTCTCTTTTAAAATAAAATATTACAATATTAATGACCTTACCATAAGGACGGACTAACTGACTACTGTAGGTCTTTGATACTTTCTGTGGAACACTTGGCGTTCCATTTGAACGACAAATTGAGTGTGGTAGTGATGATGGAGAGAGGATCTTTCAAAATCGACAAAAGTTGCTAGCACGTATGTAAAAAGCACCCGGTTATTCTGGCTCCAATTTATCTGAGAATTTATGATGTTGTTCTAACCTGGAATATTTTCCATTATAGAGCTTACGCCAGATCCTAGGATATTAAGTCATGAGCGAATATTTTTAAACATGGCATCGCCAATTTATACATTCTTGACTGCTCACAATTCCGAGCATCCATTTAATTGGATTACCAGCAACGACACATACCAATCATGGCTTAATTATCCAAATCCGCAGTTGCTTTACGTATATGGGAAGCACGGCACCCAGGAAGCTTCGGAATTGCTCTTCTACAGCCTTGATGAGACCCGCCAAGTGTCCGAGAAGAATGAAGTCGTTGTCTACTTCACCTTTGACCAATATGATATGCGTTACGACTCTGCAAAGGACATGCTCGGTACATTCCTAGCCCAAATAATCAATCACTATCCTACTCTAGCAGAATTTGTTCTGCTTCAGTTCCAACATCTTAGACGAGACCGTGCGTTTAATGAGTCCGATCTGCTTAGCTGGTTCGAGTTCTTCCGCGTCAGAGGACAGATCGATGGCGTCACATGTGTTATCAATCATTTTGATGAGTGTGGCGAGCAGTCTCGCCGAAAATTTCTTCAGCTGTTCTCTAATATCGCCCAGATGCATGAGCGTCCGTGGAAAATCGTTGTGACGAGTCGTGAACCTTGTGCTTTGCTAAATCAACTTGCCGGCTGGCCTGTTCTTGACCTTGATAATGCTAAACCTGTTACGGAAGGGTATAATGAAGATGGCAAGCAAGACCTCGACTCGTACTCCTCGCACTCGGCAAAATTACTGCCACGATTAAGTCTGGATAAAGATTTTGAAGACAAACAAGTTGAGGAAATTGATGAAGCGGAGCCGGAAGTGCGCCAGGTGATTCTCGAACAAGAGAGACTACGGGACGACTGGAAGATTGAATCTGGCTTTCAAGACCAATTCGGTTCAGGGGCAGACATGTCTCTAAAATCAATTCTGGAGCGGGTCCTGCAGAGCGTACCTGAGCCTAATGTAGCGCGAGACATCCTTCTCTGGAGTCTATGGACAGTCCGTCCCCTTACGATCTGGGAGATGGGTATGGCAGTCTTCATGAATTCCCCAAAATCAAACGGGACAGAAGCCTGTGCAAGTCCTGATTTTGTGGAATATATTGCAGAGGCGATCAATACATGGTTTGCAGGTATTCTCAAGATATTGGATAACGAGGTGCTCGTACCAGACAGACGGATCCGAGAAACGCTCAAGGAGTTGATATCGGTCAAATTTGAAAGCACAGAAAAAACCATGGCTCTGACTTGCCTCGACTACCTGCAAAGAGATAGTGCCAAGGAGTTGATGGAAACAAAATATAGTCTGCCATATACCCCAGCTGAAAATGATAGCATTTCTATGGAGGCTCCAACCTTTCCAGACCGCACAAACTTTGCCTCATATTGTATCTACCACTTTTCAAAGCACTTTTCCCGAATCCCCCCTCACCTTAGGTCTTCGGCCTTACTCAAATCTTTTGTGGATTCCGAGTCTATAAATTGCTTTTCGCGAGCTCACTGGGTCCTAGCACAACCCATAGAGAGAAGTGCCCGGTCGCGAGGGTTATTCCCTCTTTTCACGGCAATTGGTCTAGCTGAGGATACAGAACCGTGGATCAGTTGCGATGATGATATCTCTCTTGGCCTTAACGAGGCGGCATTGAATAGCTACAAGGATACAGCTCGATCACTCCTAGTCCGAATAGATCACCCCGTAGAAAAACTGCAAGAGGCGCTCATTACGGCAGGTGCCAGCGGTGACGAAGGTGTGCTGCTGGATATCATGAACTACGCAAAAAAGAAGCATGAAAACTTCCCTTGGCCAACTTCTCTCCTGAACCGCGCAGCATGGTTAGGGTTAAATAAAGTAGTAACGCTTTTGCTAGATTCGGGTGTGGCTCCTGATCCCGATCCAACGCAAAACTCAACTCCCATGCATGCGGCTATTCGAAATGGTCATGTTGAAGCTGTCAAAATCTTCCTGCAACGAGGCGCAGATCCAATGTATCGTGGGCCATGGGGACAAACGCCAATGCACATGGCAAGTGCTAGTGGCCAGGCAGATATCACGCGTCTGCTGGCAGAAGCTGGAGCTGATATGAATGCACGAGATGATAACAATTTCACACCGCTATACGAGGCATCTCTCTGGGGTAATTTTAAATCAGTTGAAGTCCTAGTCAGCCTTGGTGCAGACACCACCCTTGCAACGTCGGTTGAGCGGGATGTTCAAGGGTGGACTCCTCTGATAGTTGCGTCAGAAGAGGGACATATCCGGTGTGTCAAACTCCTTCTCGCAGCTAAGGCAGATCCAAATCTGGCTGGACCACATGGTACTCCGCTTCACTATGCCATAAGGAAATCACATGAAGATGTAGTTGAGGAACTCCTCCGCAATGGTGCAGATCCAAATCATTCTACTCTACAACCGCCAGTTCTAGATCAGATCTTTGTTGACATCTGCGATGAAGATCAGAGATTGAGGCTGCTAAAGTTGTTGATCCAGCACGGCGCAAATATCGATGCCATAGACGCTAACAAAACGTCTCCTCTCATATATGCTGCACAACTTGGTAATATAGAATGTGCCAAGTACCTCCTAGATCACGGTGCCGATATCAGTCTTGCGGATTATTCTGAACGCAGCGCATTCATCTATGCCATAGACTACAACCAAATCGAAATTGTCCGCCTCCTTCTGGAAAGGGGAGTAAAGCTGCATGGGACTGAACAGGGAGAGCAAGCACCACTCTTCCGTGCATTAGATAACGATAGTGTAGTCAAATTGCTCCTAGAGCACGGAGCTGAAATAAATGTACGGTCTTCATATGGCCAGACCCCTCTCATGGTTGCTGCAGAATATGGCTATGAAGCTAGTCTCAAACTCCTGCTCAGTTACGATGCAGCGATAGACTTAGAAATGGCACGAAACAAGGGAGATATGATTGGTGGATGGACGGCACTCATGTATGGCGTCGATAGTGGCACAGAGGAAGTAGTACGTCTTCTCGCTGAAGCTGGTGCAAATGTGAACCATCAGGTTTATGACGGATCAACGCCTGTGCATCAAGCAGTCAACAACGGCACTATAAAGAAATTGATGGAGTTCAGGCCAGACGTTAATATACCCAATATTGACGACAATATGCCTCTACATTTTGTAAGAAGGGGCATGCCTCTTGAACATGCACAACTTCTCGTCCATGCTGGCGCCATTTTAGACTTTCAGAATAAGGAGGGATATACTCCTCTTGGTGTAGCCTTGTATAACGGAAACGATGGTGTTGCGGAATATCTTATTGAGCGAAAGGCAAACGTTAATATCGCATCACAAGCCTATGGTGCACCACTCCACTTAGCATGCCGGAATTCTACGATTGACATGGTGCGGAAGCTTGTTGACGCAGGTGCTGATGTCGATCTAGCAGTTCCAGGAATACCAGGAACACCATTACAGGCTACATTACTGCGATATATCACCAAGGAAGTCGATACTATCATCCGTTACTTGGTAGAGGACGCCAGAGCGGATATAAATCGTACTGGTGGAACGTACGGCACAGTCCTCGCCGTTGCTGCATTACGAGGTTCCTCTGATCTCGTTTCTTATCTTCTAGACAACGGTGCTTCTCCTAGTTTAGCTGATGGAATGGGCCGGCTACCACTCCATCTTGCCGTGATGAACGGACTTGTTCATGTCAAGTTAATTCAAAAGGCGGGGGTAGATGTCAGGGCTCGAGATAAGACCGGTCGAACCGTTTTGCATTGGGCAGCGCAAGGTGGCCATCTCGAGGTCCTTAGCTATGTCATCAAACTCCTACAGGAGGATAGCGACTTCAACATAAACGATAAAGACAACGATGGCTGGACGGCACTATGTTGGGCATCGCGTGGCTGTGGGATGGAGTCCAGGCCAATATGGGGCGACGCACAAGTCGAGATCTTAAAGTTGCTGTTGGATAACGGCGCTGACATACATGCTAGAGGACGCTTGTCTAATAAAGAGTGGTGGACGCCATTGAATATCGCGCAATACAGTGGCGTTACTGAAGAGGTTATCCAATTCCTAATAAAAGAAACCTCAAAGAAGACAGGAGATCAGAATGTTGAACACGATGATTGGGGGAAGAAGAGAGTTAACAGTTTCAGACGTGTGGGGACGAGGGCATACCTACATTCTGGATACGGTTGCATGTCCTGCCTTGGAGTAAGTGAAGATTTTTATCTCTCTAACTACATAATATCTAAGATTTCAGAACTGACAACGACGACATCAAGGAAATCCGAGGAATTCGATACCAGTGCAAAGACTGTCTTGATTTTAACTTCTGCTACAAGTGCTATAACTCACGGCGCAGATTGCACATTGAGGGCCATTTATTTGACGAGATTGGACCAGAGTTTGGATCTACCTATGGGGATAGTGAGACGCCGTCTCATCAAGGTTCAGACCATGAATCAGACAGCAGTGACTCGGATGATGACGGACACGATCAAGATTCATAGGTTACTCCCATGGCATCTTCATCAATAGGAAGTAGTTTTACAATAGTTGAACTTAGCGAAGATCGTTCTCGTTGTGTTATTGATACCAAATACTGGACTGTGGGATACGGAATGGCTGATGTGCGTTGAAGTAGAAAAGTCGAGGAAAGCAGCCAAGAAATAAAGTACACAATAGCTGGTGATATACTTCTCTAATAACTTCAAAATACCCTGTTAATAGCTTGGGCCATGGCTGTAAATATAATTAAACCCCATCTTCAAATCCACCAAGAGTGTAGTATGCAAAAGGATATTATGCATATTATTTGTAAATTGATTTTTATTATAAGATATCCCTCATCAACCAGCATAATTGACTACCGATCTTGAAATATCTTGATCTAGTACAGTATATAACTGTAGCCCCCCTTATATTAAGCTAACCTACAATCTCTTCCCAGCCATCCAAAGCAAGCTCATGCAACTCGTATTCCCCCACCACCAGCACAAACCTCTAACCTGAGAAAACTCATCACGATCAATGCATATATATGCAACTGCATACAAAGTTCTTGCAAGCGTATAACTAGCCATTAATCCATTGATGACTCCAGCTGGAACACCGGCATGGTTCGCTAACAAAACTGCAGCTACAAACAGCGTGTAGTTCTCCACGGCGTTAGCATGAGCGCTCTCCCATCTCTTGAGCATATTTAGCGTCCATCGCGATATTTTACCATCGGCAATCATCTTCTCGCCGTATTTGGCTAGGTCTTCACGTGGTGAGGCGTTATGGTCAATTTTGAAATACTGTTTGGGTGTGCGAGAGGACATTATGCCATATGCGAAGAGGAAATGGCCTATGAGAAAACCAGCTGAGAGGTTTGGTGGTGCTTGATCACCTTTTGTAAGAGCACGGAGGCCCAAGGTGGTGAGGAGTGAGGACCTGCAGCCGCTGTCAAACACTTGTAGATTTAATGCTTGATCATAACTTACATATTGTGTATGGGCAAAAAAGCAAGAAAGTTTATGTGATTAAAATCACTTAGAAGAGAGAGCTTGTTAGGAATAGAAGCAGTGATAAAGGCTTTACACTTAGATTAAAAATTTTCGTCGATGGTGTTCTGTCACAATAAGTTAGCTTCGGTGACTTTTAATAAGCAAGGAAGAAAAACCATCCGTACACGTGGACCTGTTCCAAAAGGCATTAACGTATTGGCCCCCTTCCCCGACCAGCCATGGCCCCCGGCCACCTAATTTCGGCTACAATCAACCACCATAATCACCATAACCACCACTAATTGTATAGTTGAATAAATTTAATTATTAAAAAGCGATTACTCAAATATATCATAATCCATAACCATTTCCTTCCAAACTACTTTAGCAAAGCTTACTTTACCTTTTAAAGTTAACCTCCATTGTTTTTCTAGGTCTGGGTTGACCCATATGTAAGAACAGATGAAGTTTACGAGTAAGGTATCAATTAGCGATATTTATAGTCCACTACCATCATATGATGTTAAAGACAATAAAGTGTCTGTAAACAGGGAATCATGTTGAAAGTTGAAGCCAACTGAGTATACGATATTCATAGACACTAAGAATGAGAGTATCCTGCGATAGGTTATGTAATCATATAGTTGACACAGGACGGAAGTTCTTGACAAAGTGGACATGATGTCAAACTAAAATTTTAAGATTGGAAAGAACTAACGCAAGTATCAGTAATACCGTACCTTCAGGGCATAACGACCAGATAAACTGAAGATATCACTTTCTCCAACAGGAGCCAAGCTACCCCAAACTGAAATAACTAATTATAACCTATTTATAAAGGCATCGAATTTTTTACTGCCCTACATAGACCTGAAACGTCCTACTCAGATTAATTATGGTTGAATCTGCCTGGCTGATCCATGAAAATGGGCTACGACGTAAAAATTTCCAGTCTATTGATATACCAAAATTCACTACCTCGGATACAAAGAAATATCTGTTCAATTTCGGTATTTCCACGTCAAAGAAAGNAAAAAAGAAAAAGAAACTAAATAAAACTTGTAAACTATATCAACGAAATATGGCTTCCAGTTTTAAAAGCTTCAGGAGAAAATCATATTGCAGCACTGCCTTCAGATTTCATCTCTGCGGATGCTTTCATAACTGTATCATTGTTCTGTTCAATGAATTCCACCCACAATTTCTCTGTAGCGGTAGCTCGAACCTCCCTAGCTCTATCGCGCACACGGAGAGCATTCTTAATATTAAGGAGTTTCTTTCCTGCCATTATGATCTTCTGTTCGACTTGGGATTTCAACTCAGGAATCAACCAATAGTCCGCTCCCCCGTGTAAGTCGAGCAGCATAAAAAGCTTTTTTTCCTTGGTTTCTTCATCATCGTTATCAGACACTTCCATTTCTTTCCAGTCGACCTCGTCTTCATAAGCATAATTAATCATTGTCGACAGAGTGTGATAGGACAAGAATCCCTCTGGATCGTCATCTTCGTCATACCTAATAATCTCTTCGTTTTCCCATCTACCACTAAACTGGTGTTCACACTTTTCGGAGAAAGCAGCTAGTACAACTTTATGGGCTTTGATGTGTCGTCCCTCAGTGATAAATGTAACGTCCAATAGCTTTTCTTTTTTTCTCAGCCCCCTCAGTGACGCTGACACTGAATGGCGATCATGAAGGGACGGTACTGGGACCGTTGGATATGTTATTGAATTACACCCTAAGTCCCTTAATAACGCTTCATAACGCATTAAGCTGTTCTTTACAGCTTTAATACTGCCTACATCACAGGAACTAGAGAGGACAAGATCATCTAGACTACACCACGAAGATTCAATGTCATGTACTGATACAAATTGACCTTGCTGCCAGCTAATATTCAGCCAAACTCGACTATCCGTGTGGATAATCATACAAGTGTTGAGAGATGTGTGACTTTGTAGGTATGAATATGTTTGATGGAGGTCGTTAAGGAAGTCATTGACATTAACCTGTGTCAAATTTTCTATTTCGGACAAGAATTTGAGATGTCGCCATACCATATCAATGGACGGTTCTCCCTTGGTGGTTATCCTTCGGAGAAACATTTCATTCGGCTGCTGGGCTGGGAACGGGGTCTGGCTCCAGCAGACTGGAGAATAGTGACGCGAGATAATATCGGACAAGCTCAATCTCCGACGATCAATGGCTATAATAGCCATTGCATCGTGTCTATATCTTGGAACTGAATCAAAGTTTGACGTCTGGGAGAGAAACACCTCTTGCCGAGAGGTATCCATAAAATCCGCATGCTGAAAGTTGAGGACATTATTCTCATTGATTAGTGGAGATACAACAACTCGATGATCCGTTTTTAGCTGTTCATCTGAGTCAAAATCACCTATGTCCAAACGTTGGTTAAGTGTTTGGAGACATAACAAGTAGTCATGACCATCTATAATCCCGTTTTCTCGATACCGGAGGCCCAGCTTCTTCCAAAAAGATTTATGACTACGGATGCTTGGGTTTAGGAACATCCGGTTCTCTATACCTCTGAATGCGGATATAAAAATTGAATCCTCATGATCGTAGTATTCGCTAGCTTTACGACATATTTGGTCTCCACCCGCCGCAAACAATTTGGGTGCCAAAAGCTGTTGAAGATTGTTAAAGCGTTCATTGGATTCAAACAGCTTAGGAAGCACAGAAATGAAAGATATATAGCTCTGCCAAACCCCTCCTGATAGTGAATGAGGCACGGGGAAAATGCAACTTCTCAGAAGCTCTTCGAACTCCATTTGGGTGATCCCTAATGCTGTTGTGCAGTTTACGTGTTTTCTGGCGAACTCAACGTCAATAAATCGGGACCTATCTTTAATCCAAGGAACTAAAAGGTTTGGATCTTGAATAATCCAAGCATCCTCTGCGCATATAAGCTCGGAGAATTCAGTGTTGCGGGTGGGCCAGAGGGGAATTGATCTTAAATCTTCCTTGAACTCCGCAAATAGTTGTTTCGTCAAGACGCCAGCTACATTATTAGAATGTTGAATAATTATATTTCGAATAGTCTAGATAAGAAACTTAGTATAAATCGTTACGCGTGATCAAGGGTGAATACCTCTAAGTCTGACAACCTAAAGTGCTTTCTAAGGAAATCTCCCAAGCTTCGGCCATTCTGTTTTGCGAGTATTCTCAATGCCCTGATAAATCGATGAAAAGAAGCAGCGTTTGAAAAGGATTTCTCGTTTTTGCTAAGTTCCTTATGCAAAAAACTGTCTATTGAATATATAAAGCCCGGGAATCGTGTCACATAAACACTTATCAGCTAAAGATCGAGGTTCGATCACTGATGGAAACTTGTCAAGATGGGAGGGTTTCACATAACTCGACTCGCCGTTGCAAGTTGCTTTGTATATCTCAAAATCGATATTGATATTTGGCGTTGAAACTTCATTCCAGTATTTCCAAAACTCACTGAGCCACTGGGTTTGTTCACTTGTTGATAGTTGTTCTGGTTTCCACTTCAATAATTCATTGATATGAGATGGCTGCAGAACTTCAACGTTAAATCTTTCGCTGCTCAAGACATCCCTAAGAGGTTTCTTCACTTCTTCTAGAAGAAGTATTGCCTTGGCAAATTGGAACAGCTGAATCTCGTCTTTAGACGCTATATAATATTTTTTCGGCGGAGGAAAACGATTCAAGAGCTCTAAAGTGCCTAAATTACCATCTTCTAGAGGAAGAAAGCAACATCCATCCAACTCGGCAAAATGTTCTTCCTCTGGAATTGCCACCTTCCAGAGAACCTGCATAGTCTTGGGATTACTATGCATATATTGTTGGAGTGCAATTCTGCTCTCATTGGTCTTAAAGGCAGTTCTCAGCATGGACCCCGAAACTGACTTGATGTCTTTGATTAACTTAAGGTGTTTTGTAATTTGACCCGGTAGTTTGCGAACTAAATTCACTCCCTGTGACAATAACAGAGGTGCCAGAATGTCAGAATCAGAATCTGGTTGAGGTAAGAAGTCAAATGTAGCTTGATTAATGTTGAGTAACTGTAGCTTATCTAAACTAAAGTTTATTTGCGCTTTAGGGAAGAAACATCGTGAACTCTTGGAAAATTTCTCCCAGAAGGAATTGCAGAAGATTCCCGAACATGTTTTCGCTGGCGGGTTTATCTGTGGCCAGTAGCTTGTAACGTTTTGTGGAATGCGTTTTGCGAGGCTTTCGAGAAGGGATAAATACAAATCTGGCAAGACATCCCTCAGTATATATTGGTTCCACTCAGACATTTGAGTTTCTTGACCAAGATCGTCGATAATTAAAGATTGTCTATCTCCAGATAGGAAGAATGTTCCATTGAGATAAACAGGAAGGTCTGATGGTATTGATAGTGGAAGGGAGCTAAACAATTGTGGTGGAAGAATGTTTGGAAGTCTTAATTCAGAGTTGCTGCTTGTTGGCTTCGTAGAAATTAACGCCGCAACACCGCACCGAATATGTTTCATGACTCGCCTAGGTGTTTTTGGGATCCACCGACTCTCTGGTTGTATCTCGGCGATTGTAATCTGCCAAGTATCTCTGCCCTCTATTTTATGACCAAGCTCAGAACTATACTTATCAAAGCACCATGCTCTCGACCGAGAATCACAATGTGCATCTTCATTTACACTCCAGCTTAATTCTGGGCTTCCATAAACCGTAAAGTCGATCGACCGGATGTTCCGCAAGAAAAGTAATGAGATTCGAGCCTCATTGAAATACTCGTTCATGAGCTTGCGGGCCATAGTACTATTTATGTTCTGATGAGCCACTCTCAACCTCGACTGGACACTTTCATGCCGAAATGGAAACCGAAAAATTGTTCCTGGATAGTAGTTGAGATCTTTTGTGTAATTCCACAGTTTCTGAAAAGGAGCGAGTTGGTCTGGGCAAGCATCTTTGACTTTTGACAATAAAAGTTTAACACCAAGTTTTCGTTTCAATCGAGCTTTGCTCTTAGGTAATACCTCTCGTTGTGGACTATAGATATCTTAGTTAACAACCCGAATTCGTGATTTTCAACATACTCAAGGATTATCAAGTAATGTCCTGATAATATCATCGGTACGTCGGTCCAATGATACATAGTTTGCGAGCCCCGACCGAATTGTCCTATGGTGTCTTGGTTGCGTTGCTTACTTCCCTCTCCTACATTCTTAAACCCCTCAAAATCATTTTCTTTGAAGGCTGAAAAGGCTAATTAGTTGATGCATCAGATAACCATAATCATCTGAGAATAACTTACTGCTATCATTATGAACAAGCAGTGCGGGTCCCTGATACCTCTCCAGCTGAGATGTTAAAAGATACTTTTTGGAATAAGACCTTTCATCGAGAAGCCAGCTAATTTTAGAAGCATTAGCATCATCTGCATTGGCAAGGTACTCCCGAAACGTCGTTTTGATGGGATACCGATCAAGAGTATCCGAAATCCGGGTAGTAACCTCCTCTCTCTGCTCAAACTCCTCTTCGTCATCAGAGTCCGATATTTCTACTATTCCATTAATTATTTGCTGGCTGAGATCTTCGATTTCCAGTTTTTGAACAATATTTCTGGGAATATCCGGATGGGTCAAAGCTATATCTTCTGGTATCTTAACTTGACCGAGATTATGATAGCAGATCTTTTCAATGGGGCTAAATCCTCCTTCTTTAGTGAGGACTTTTAACTTAAGTAGTTTCTCTCTCGGGAAATGACTTGCTATCTTAAGAATCTCAATAGCGATGTCCTTGTCAGCATCTGAAAGAGGAATTTTTGTTTCCAGTATCCTCTCAACATCCAAAAGATCTTCCAGGCAAACAGCCGCCTTTATATTGAGTTTTTCTAACAGTTCCTTGTGTTGGTGCCAAAAATTATGATCTACAATCCCAATATATGGGTGCAGGCGCTCGCAACTTGTAAGAGAGTCCGTAGACGAAGGGCGGAATACCTTTGACGGAAGTGAGAAATTTCCCTTGCTAGTCAAGATGCACTCTATCTTCATCAGCTCCTTGCTTACTTCTTCCATAAGTCGCTTTTCCCTAATATAGGTGAGCACTTCATGAACTACCTTTCGGTCTTCTTTCTGGAGGCCGTTGCGGAGTTGCGTCAGAAGAGTCCGGTTCGGTATGTTATCTTGCCAACCAAGTATCATTTCCCACTGCAAGCTTATTACAGCGACAAATATTGGAAGTTGGTAATTAACAAGAAACTGATCCCTAATACCACGACATTCATTTGGAGCTTTCAGAACCAAGTTATGATCGGAGTCAGTAATAGGAAGCCATTTAAGCCTTCGCAAAGTCCCCCAGTCTTCTCCAGACTTAGATGAAATGGAGTTAGAATTAGATTTGACAAACCATTGTACACATTTATGAATTTCCTTTGGTGGATATTTGCTTTCGGCATAAGATCGAATTCGATTATTTATCAAATCTTCATCCACAGCAATCTTTAATCCACAGTCTATCAAAACGGAATGAAAATCTTGAAGAAACTTGTCATTTGGAACTGCTTCTTCTTCTTCAAAGAATAGATTCGTCAGTTCTGGAAGAGAGGAATCGATGAGTTTGTTTGCTGAAGCAAATTGAAAAGTATTTTTTCCGTTAATTGTGGAAACTGGCACAATATCTAGAGTCCGTAACTTCTCTTTTGAATCATATTTCAAGCCCGAATACTGGTCAAGGATCCATCTTGCCACTTGTTCCTTGCAAGAATATGACCACTGGGACGAGTGTATCGTTCCCCAGGTAGGAATTATATCATCTTCTATAATAGAGATGGTTTTCTTGCAACTTGCCAATTGAAGATTGTCTAACAACTTATAATGGCTCTGCCACCTTGGTGTATCTAGAACTTGGGTTCCATCAAGCTCAGGGACTGGAATGATTCCATCAACGCTTCCAATAGATTTCTGAGATTCGTCCAAAGAAGTCCATGTTAAACTGGGTATGCTGTTTGCTTTTGGTTAGTTGTATCTAACAAACTAATGAACTACTATTACTGACTCTTTGTTTCCCTCTGTTATCCAACAAATCTTACGAAATACCTTGAGCGGTCTAATGAAACCACCTATGGCGTCACGGTCTGGATGAAAAGTTGACAGATTCTTAGCAAGGAGTTTCACAACTAGAGTTCTCTCTTCCTCAGACGCAAGAGCAACGATAGCAGCATTTCGATTCAACCATTTAGCAAAATCGACAGTATTCGCAGCATCAATGATACGAAGTTCTGGATGGCATCCTGCGGATTTTGCTAGGGAGGCTCGTTCTTCCAAACCCAGTCCTCCTGACCCAACCTTGAGCAAAGGTATATTTAAGGGCATACTATTTCCACACAAATTCCTTAGTAGATCCCCTGTTTCGTCTCCATGGGCAATAATAATTTCTGAAACAGGATTTCCCGCTCTTATCTTTCTAAATGATCCATTTTCAAGCGGGATCAGCCAAAGATCTACAAGAACGCCATCCAATATGTTAACTTGTCGCTTGATAATCCACTTCCATGCTTTCAAGACTAGATCCGATTCCGTCTTATCCAGTTCCACCGTGTCTTGATGTTGTAGAAATTTTTTGAACACTATGCTCGAAAAGTAATTTCCGAAATTAACAAGTGATCGAAATTGGATGGATGGGCATCCAGTTGACTTATCACACTGTGCCTTTAAATTGTTCTTTGTAGTCGTCGATATTCGATTTAAGTCTATGTTATGAGCACCCTCAAGTTGAAACAAATCTCTCTCGATTTCGTCTCGATGAATAAATGTCGGGTGAGAGGTGATTGATCGGTACAGCCCATCTTCAAATGGAAACAATGGGAGATCAGCGTAATTTGAAAATCCATAATCAGATGTAATATACTCCAAGAGTTCTCGTTTTATGTTATTAGGCCATTCTGTGATCTGCTTCGACCAACTGCGTATAAAATCACAGAGCGTCCTAGGTGATAAGATTTTCTCTTTAAAATTGGACGTGATTGTATTCCGATAAGTTTGTGGCACATATACTACTGGTATCTTTGCTTGTTTAAGAGCTTCCCTTAATGCCTTCGATTCTCCCCCTATATCAATAAGGAAGGAACTCGCATATCCTATATCAGTTGGGAAGAGGCAAAGAGACTCCCTTTTAATCACCTCAATGAGATTCCCAAGAGCACCAATCAACGGATCACGGTCATCCTCCGAATTGCAAGGCCACCAGTTAAACGATGGTTCAATACCTTGAAGTTTGCTGATATGTTCCAATAACCCAGTCCACGCATCAATTACTGGTCCTCGAAACAACCACTGATTCCATAGAGCTGGAGTCCTATCTTGTATGCCGGTATCGCTGAGTTGGTATAGACGAGCACGATCCGGGGAGATGCTGAAAATGCCATGGATATGAACAGGCTGGCCTGTTTTAATTGGTAGAGGTAAGACCGAATACAAGGATCCTTGAAAATCCTCTGGAATCTATCGAGGTCAGGCGTATATTTTTGTCGCCGGTCAGCGAATCTACTTACCTGATGCCGTGCCGCAATAGCAACCCAAGGGATGAATGCTTGTTCCTTAGCCCAACTCTTAAGATCGGAACTCATTGATATGCTGCTAATGGTATGGTGTATTGTAAATACAAACTTTTCCGATTTGCTCACTGACCTCTGCTCTATTACGGCATCAAAAGTATGGTTGAAAGTGGAGTCCCATGACGTTTGTACGGCCATATTGATACGAGACCTTTGTCTAGACTCTCTTAGTTAAAACACTCAGCTATTAATGATCCCTTACGATTTAATTGAAGATCCATCCAATCCTTTAACCTCAATGTCTAGAGCCTTGCCAACTGTCGGCTCGATCCCTAGCTTCTCAATGTTCCTCATGAATAACAAACCATTGTTTCCAAATTCTGTTACAAATGTATTGAGGACTTCTTGAAGCTCAGCTACCGTCGTTTCACGTTTAGATATCTCGCTCTTCGCTGCTTGAATTGAAGTACGGAGTGGAATCCGAATGACGGTTCCATCTAAGGCGCAGGTTGGATCATCTATAAGCTTTCTGAAAGCTGCCATTTGATTCTTCATCGCAGGATTTGTTGCACCCTTCACAAAATCATATAGAGGTCCACCTGTGGACCATCTAGAGTGAGGATCTAGGATCAGCAGTCGGTCGCGGGAAATAATTGATGGCGAGTCGGTCCAGTTATAAACCTGCTAAGTTAGTAGGCATTGTTTTAATTAACTGACATATACGAACTGAATTAAATCCGCGTCCAAATTTGCCTGTAGTCAAACCATCTTGCAGCTTCAGAGAATCACCTATATGAGACAGGTTAGAAAAGTCATCATCCGTGAACTTGGCATTATTGTATGCGAGCAAGGCGGGGCCCTGGTACTGCGCGAGATGAGAGTTGATTAGTGTATCGGTTGGATGAGTATCTTCATCAAGAACAAATTTCTTTTCGAATTAATAACTTTCTATATCTACTTAATTATAGTGTCACGTACCACGGCTGTAGCTCCAGCATCGTCGGCATTCTGTAGAAGTTCGCGAAGAACCGTACCACCTGCGGGGTAGTCTCGACAGATGTTTTTCAGTGCAGTCGTCAAACGCTGGACTTGGGGATAGTGATCAATAGGTTCTAGCTCCATCTTTTATGATCTCTAGAATTGTTAACCTTCTGAAAAGTGTTTAGGGAAGGAAGAAACGTTGTGAGGCTAGGCAGTCGAGATATCTGATTTTACTCAGCCTCATAACTGAAACCAAACGATTGCAAGGGGTAAAACTTTGTTGGTTACACATAATTTCTAGTGATGCCAACATGACGATTTCTAGACATCTTCTATTATTTAATACCTTGTGCAATAAACAACCATACAGTCTGTGTTAGCCTATTTAAAATAAGTTGAAATAGCTCAATCTTAACCAGTGCTGCTGAAACAGCTAAAGAATCAATATCATTTTAACCTCTATCTAATCAGATGTTAATTACATCTCAAATTTATGTGAAAATCATTTCCACAACCAAATTTCTAACAAGCCAGCGCTGATCCAAAGAATACCAGCCGCTAGAACCGCGCACTACGTTGTGTATAATGTCTAAGTATGAACTATACGATGAAGACAAGATAGTTTTTCTTTATTTCAACTCTAGCAGGCCCTGGAATACTACCACAGCCTCAACTCCATCAAGGAAGCGCCATCAGAAGGCCAACAAATCAATTTGAACATATGTGAAAAACTGAGGCTTGACTCAAGAGTCATGTCGTTAATGAAACGGCTACCACACCCTGAAAACTTCAACACAGCACATGAATTTCCTATCTTCGAGCTCTTAGTAACAATTCCTTACACGCAAGATGACTAGATAGGTTTCGTTCAAGGCTCTGAAACCTCTCTTTTCTCTGAATGATGAAGAAGAGGTTAACATGAAGTTCTTGCGTCCATCTGAAATAGCGCTCGCCGTGTGTTTGCATGATAGAGCCTTCCATTTGATCTTGGATACTAACGCAAGTAGATGATTTTCTAGAGTATTTTGGTAGAACTTGGACGAGGATTCTAGATACCATTAGATGTTATAATTACATGGAAAAACCGCTTAAGCTGGATCACATAAGTTCAAACCCTATTTTCTATCCGTTCTCTATTCTTACACTTAGCCTACTGTTCTTAAGCTTGTTACTCACTCCACTTGTAGGTAAGGGTGCTTTAGACCCTCTTAGTGCACATAATATCTTATTACATAATCAGCCTTCTTTTCTTTTAATTACCTTTTTTATATAAACTTAAAATAATAATATAATAATGAATTTAATTATAATATATAACCTACTTTAACCGCCTTTTGAAATACATGGCCACAGCCGTTCCTTTTGACCCG
Organism: Scytalidium lignicola; assembly: GCA_002812745.2. NCBI lineage: Eukaryota > Fungi > Ascomycota > Leotiomycetes > Scytalidium > Scytalidium lignicola. The sequence continues at coordinate 65,787 of NCSJ02000191.1, forward strand.
TGGATCCAGGAATGGGTTGGCCTTCGAAGTAATGAAATCACTTCTCTATTTACTTTCCAAATGCCAACTCGTGTACAGCCAACGGTAGCGGAGGTAATCAAGGAAGATGGCATCTTTTCAAGACATCCTGGTGGAATTCGATGGATCCATTTACCTGCTAATAACATGTCGTGGGTCGAGGCAAGTCCATATTGGGTCAATTTACATTCTTAACTGATACATAAAAGAGTCTTATGAAAACCTTGTATGGGAATAGGAGATGGTGGAAAAGAGGTTTAAGGGAAGGCTTAACTTCATCTGGAAGTGAGAGCTACTCGGTTACTTCTTCTCCAGACAACCAATTTGTTTCTGAAATGGCTTAGAGGGCAATGTTGTTGGGATTGTCGTTGTAATTATCATATCTCTAAAAGTATATACCCAATTTTAATATAAACTAGTGCTTCTACAAAGCGGCATAGATTCTCCCTTGGTACATCCTACTGGAGTTGTACCTACAACTCCATTAATCTAGATATTGGCCCTTAACCTTGCAAATCAGGATGAGCGGCCCCGAACCTTAGGATTCCCTGTTTACGATAAACTGCTGCTTATGGGGACCTACACCAAATGAGCCTGGATATCTCTTTCCAAGATTTGATGTAGTTGCGACGTATCCGAACCGGCTCTCAGACATTGTGCAACCTTCACAGCTCTCAATAGAGCAACCAAGATATACAGCTGCTCCGCTTCGTTCAATTCCTCGTCAGTAAGAAAGTCCATGACATTGACAGCCAAATCTTGGATATCCTGCAAACCCCCATCCTCAGCCGAGAGATCGATGTTTGAGAAATCTAATTCAAATTCGTCTCTGATCAGCTGTATGAGGGAAGGTGTATTCGTGAGAAGGTTATGAGGTCCGTTTGCAATTTCTGGAGTCCGGCCAACATACGAAAGCCACGCGTCTATCCGCATGAGTTCGACGTTCTGCTCTTCAACGTAAATCATCTGGTCATGCATTCCGGAGCTAACCTGCCAGTCATACGAATACAGCAGCTGCAGTGCAGGAATTACCGACGTGAAGGCTGGGATACAAACACCTATATACCTACCCTCAGCGATGACACCGCCACGGGCATTATGAGCGTAGCCAGGATAAGACATGTTGCCATAGAACATCCAGTTAGCGGTGATTCGGAACGAGGAAAGAGTTTCCCCACTTTCACCAGTATATAGGAGGGACTTCTTGTCCAAAAATCCTAGAAGAGCTTCCAGAACCACCCTGATCGCGCCGACTAGAGAGCTATATATGGGCGTGTGGTGAGGGTGCTGCCAAGGTGTAGCCCAGAATCCTTGCATCACATTCATCTGGCAAATCCAAAACATGTCCACGAACCTGAACTGCGTAGCGTTGTTACGGGCAGCGTTTCGACGATCACGAGCTCGTTCTCTTTCCAGCCGCTCTGATTCACGTTCTAACTCGCGTTTCCGAGCGGATTCTTCTGCATTCGTAGTCCCTACAGCACCACTACCATCAGACGTACCTTCATCTTTTGTATCATCAAACTCCTTCCTTTGGCTGTCTTGCTCTCGGCTCTCCGGGTAATGCGGATAGTTAGTCAGCAACAGTGGTGGATTCCTCGGAGGTTTCGACCTCCTAGCATGACTAACATTCCGCGCTGCTTCCGCATACGGTGATGACATTGTACCCTTTTTGATGGACTCTTCGACCAATGCCTTATCTCTTTGTATTTGACGAATCCTTTCAGCTCTCGCAGCTTGGAGCGATTTAGCGGTTCGCTCGTGATCTGAATATGCACTTTTTTCCCCTGGCGCTTCATGAGATCCCGTATGCGGAGGCTGTTCCCCTTCCGGATCGTCTTCCACAGTTGCGTGCCGCTGAATTCTTTCTGGTTTCGCAGTCTCTTTCTGTTCTTCAATACTTCGGCCCTGTTGAACCACAAAGGTTCCTTGCCTGAGACGATACCCTTCTGCATCGGTCGTTGACCCTGTTGTCCTATTATCAGGCTTCGTTCCTGGGCCGCTCTCTTTACTTGAATTTCTCTCGTACAAATGGTGGGAATCATCGATTCGAGTCCTTTCTTCACCTGCTTCATACACATCTTGGTTTCTCGGCTTACCATTTTGCTTTTGGAGCTCCAAGGGTGCTGCTGTCTCTGATGATGACGCTGTTTCTTGCAACGAGTCAACTGGCAGTCCTTCAGGTATAGGCTCAGCCTCACGATCTGCTTGTACATTTGTTTCGTCATCAGAAGTACTTTTATTTTGGGACTTTTGGTGTGGTTGTATATTTTCTTGCCCAACTGATGGTACCTCTGTCTTCTGTTCGTCTGTCTTTTGTTCATTTGTCTTCTGTTTTAAATTGATTTCTGGTTCGAGTGCTGGTATTGAAATTGTCCAATGGCCATCCTGCGCTAATCTTAAAATCTTGTTGTTTGACGTGATAGGGACCTCGAGAATTTGTGTGTTCGATATAGGTTGTTCTTTCCCTGGGGTTTTCTTTTCATGTGGCCTATACCGTGGCTTTTGTCGTTTTCCGTTCCTCTTCCCCTTCCCCTTCCGTTTATGTCTCCGGAATTTGGTGTCTGTTTCTGAGCTAGATGAAAACCGCTGTACTATTTCTGTTCCCCAGGAACCATCACGAATGGTTGGGTCATGATACATGCCCTTCTGATCCCTAATCCAACGGTCGTCTAATCGGCGCGTAGTCCTTCTAGTTTCCCAGTTGAAAAATTTCTGCGCGACATAGCACACATCCCAAGTCCTCGCGAGCCAACATGGGTCGACGACACCACGCACCTCCGGCCGACCAATACCAAAAGCCCCAGGCAGAGAATCGTGAGTGACGCGGGTAGTGAAATGCAGAATGGGACCGAGCACAGGATGCTTTGAACTAGTGAGTGTGCCAGGCGCGCCTTGCATCGAGATGGACTGGTCCTGAAATGAGGCACTGGTTATTTCCATCCCAGCTGTCAAGCACATAACAATAATATCCCTCATGGACACCTGCATAGGAACGGAAACCAGATCAACTGGGCACCTGTCCGCATCGTACTCAATAAAGTCAAAACGTACCGACTCGCCGCAAGGATATTCGATCGCCCGACAGAATGAAACCCATGAAGCTTCTCCTAGCTGGCTTCTAAATGTCGGGTTGTCTTTGAAATTGAGCACAACAGACACATTTGAGTCAGACCTGCGCTTGATGGACCGCCATGAGAACTTGAATAGAAACCATCTTAATGCAGATCTGAACGAATTGACATGGCTAATTTCCACACTATAATCATCGCTCTGGATGTCCGAATGGCTTGAAGACGAAGGCCGCCAAAGGGAGGTTGGTCTCTCCTCTTTCACATCGACAAGAGAAATGCTATCATTATCACTCTGCCTTCTGAAGACGGTAGCTAGGTTACGCAAAGAGTACCATGGCGGGCTTGATAGATCTGCTATATCTGCACCAGACATAGGTGGTAACGGATGCTCTCCAACGGCATACGACTTGACAAAAGGTGTTTTGGTAGGCCATAAATCCGCTCTGAGACTAATTTGGGGGATGGAATATATAACGCGAAAGCGGAATTGCGATAGCTGCCAAATGCGATGTCCTTGACCGGGCATGGGACCGTAAACCACACTGTCGCACATCCGGATCAGTTGTCCAGTGATGAAATACTGCTGTAAGGCTTGAGCAGCGGCGATCAGTAGAGCCAGACATGCTACAATGAGCGCCGCGACGGAGGCGACAGTAGCAGGGTCCCAGCCAGCCATGGTTGGATGGAGGGATATGCTAGGGGTGAGACTCGCGGTTAAATATTTTAGAAGAGCATGCTTTCTTTCGGGAACTTTGGAGTTCAGACCTGATGCGAGGGTTTATTCCATCTTTCATAGTTGCCGGGATCTTCATTTGTGGGGCCTTTGGGGCTGAAGAAACTCAGCCATCTGCTGGTAGTCTTGAGTGAATCCAATTGAAATGGCCCAAAGACGAGGCTGTGATTCTGTGACAACTACAAATGTGAACTATCAACTCCAAGGGGAAAGCGTAACCCCTCACTAGCTAAGATTAGCAGTATATTTACTCTATATGTTATTAGCAACGTCGCATTCGCATTGAAGGATCATAGAAGGCTGCAACCACAGCCTTCTGTGGCAAAGTATAAGAGCCTCACAAGGCTCCTGAGATAAAGTTAAGTCAAAAATTCTAATTTTTTTACTTAATTATTTCATAATTAAAAGTGAAAGTTGAAACAGTCTCGTTCGAATCGGCTTTACTTGTACATACTATGGTTTTGTTTTCTGCCCCGCATACATATTAACGATATCTAAGACCAACCAATTTTCTCATGAACACGGAACAGATAGACTTTTGGAACCAAAAAAAGAGGACAGATAGGTTAATGTTTGAAGAGTTGCAGACGTCGGTGTATATTATTAAAAGGCTCGGGATCATATATTAACATACCCAAGGATGAATGGATAAAAACCCCACTACGTGTATGGTCAGATTGAGAATCTCAAATATCGATTAAGTCAGCCAAAGTATATCCTTGCCACAAAAGATCTCTAGGTAGTCGATGAGACCTTTGACAAGCTCTATTTCTAAAGACGTAATTATGGAATGGGACCACCAGAGCCATACTTTTCTCTTTCCCAGTATTTATAGTCTATAAACTTGTCTAACCGCAAACGGATATAATGGCCATGCGGTCGTAGATATACAGTCTTCAATCAACATACGTTACCAGATGTGTACTCGATTCTACTGTGATCAAATGTCATCATGGTGGTCCAGGGTGCTACTTATATATCTGTGGTGAACTGCTTGTTTATCTTTTATCAATGGCGTGTAGCACTTAATAATTTAAAGTGATAACAATATTTACATACTAATATAAAGATAATGTACAAAATTTAAAGAGTTCATATTCAAAGAGTTTATACAACTTAATATTTAATATTGATAAATGGTTAAAGATTAATGCGAGTGTCGGTTTGGTCAACCGTACCAGACTTCCCGAGACTGTGGATAGTGGCAGTACTGTACTATGTATGACCGTTGAATGTATGAAAGAGAATTTATGAAATTTGTACTGTGCAGAAACATATATTACTTCACCCACTGTCTCAGGAAGCTCAGCAGTCCGGGAACAGGATACAACTTTGCCGCATGGCGATAGCAATGGCGATAGCAATAGCAATAGATAGATAAAGGTATGATTTAGGGGAAAGATATGGAATGCATGCTTGCTTGCATATATTATAGATATGATATAGTTCAACGGTAGTTGCGGGAGTTGTGGTGCGGCCCCAATGCAATGCGTTGATCAGATCCAAGTCGATGATCCTCGATGGAGAATGACCGTGCATATGGACCTAGTCTGCTACGGTAAGATGTGACCACCTCGCGGCGATCTGGGCCGGGTTCTACTCCCCTTTCTCGTACGGGTATGTATGCGTGACTTGGCAATATCTTGGGAGTATGGATCCAACAGTTTTGGTTATCCGGATAGCAGGGCACTAGCCGAAGCGCTGGAAAAGGGAAATATCATTTCTATCCACGATGCCTGGTGTTGGATGATGGGTTAGGTGGCTTGCTGTCTTGTTAATAGTTAGTCCCGGATAAAGTGTCCTGAAAGCCGGCTGGGCGTGGCAGCGTAGAGAAAGGGACTGGCTAGGAGATGTCCAGGGGGTGAAGGGATGAAGGGAAGAGATCGAGAAGGCCGGGTTGAAAGATCTCAGATTTGACAGGGCAGTGTGCTTCAGCTGTGAGCCTAGACTAGGTTCTAGAGCTGGGATGGTAAGGATAGCTGAGATTGATTCGATATCAGGAGGCATGCTGAAGGAAAGCAAGCGGTTAGCCGCGGGAAGGTGCAGGATGCAGCAGTGGTAAATATAGAAGCTTGTTTGATATTTTTGACCTTTTGTGAGAATTGAGGCGTGAATCAGCTGAGATTTGCATTCTTTTATCGTAGAGTCGGAGAGATGCGATGCATGTTATTCGACAAATCTGACGAAGACCATTCTTGGCCGCATTTATGTCTTCTTTGATGTACGAAGGTACTTCGGGGCAAGTAATCCGTCGGCCTATCCCACGAAGGCATCAAGGCAACAAGGCATCTGATATCAATGTTCCAGGCCGTCATGGAAGGAAACGTTTTCCCCAGAGAAGAAAAGCAAGGTCGGACAATGCCCCAGAAAATGCGCGGATGGGGATCTCCTGGAAACTCTGGAGTACAGTAGTGCTCATCGTAGTGTTGTGCTACTGCTGCTGCTACTGCTACCGTATCACCACCGTACAAGCATGAGCAGCCCATTCGAAGCAGGAATCTGCCCAGTCATCATCTCACCCATCTCTGCCCCGCGCTGGCAGATTATCCGGACCGTCTTTCCTGAGCTAACGTCGAGGGGGCGAAACCCGCGCGGAAAACACTAGAACGCCCTCTTTCGCCCCCCTTTTTTGTCTCTCCCCCAGATCCAGTACCGCGGCACAGCAAACCTCAACTCCCACTTGGCAGCGTTTCTTGTCGCCGACCGGCTAAAAACTCCAATCATGTACCCCGCAGAATAGGCTTGGAACGCCTTTGAGATCCGGCCGTTGTGGGATGAGCAGTGATCAAAGTAGTCGCACGGCGGTGCTGCCGGGCTGCCGCGTCAAATGATTCGAAACTTTGGGTCTGCTCATTCGGGCTAGGCTGTATCTCATGTGTTATTATTAGCTTTGAAGACTGCAAAATTCTGGGGAAACTCCGGGGACCCGGCAGATGCTAATTAATTGCTGCAGGCAGAAGGTCGATGAATGCGACGCAACTAGCCGCATGTCTAAAACCACGACTCCTCTCTTGCACTTGATTCCTGATTAATATCGCGAACTTGCTAACTTTGCTAGACCTGTCAAATCTATGTTTCGTATGTTTCATGATTATCTGCTTGTCGGCGCGGCAGCACCTGTGGCTTTCTTGGCTGCTGATCGAGGCCTCTCATCCACANGCGCCGAGTCCTTGCCCAGGCCCGTCCTCGTCTTTTCTGCCCTTGGCTTGTTGGATCGTCGGCCTTTGTTGGCTTGCTCAAATCACGCTGCTCTTCTTAACATTTCTTGTCTCTGCCTCTAACGGATCGCCTCTCCTATCCCCCATCGCTTACCACTGCTTTGGGAAATTCCCGATGTGCTGTTTTCCTTCACGACAGAGAAGGCAGAGTTGACAACGTACAAATCCCGCCGCGAAGGAACAAACAAGCCAGAATAGACGCTTAAAACTCAGACTCTGATTCCAGCTCTTTCACAACAAGCCGCAGACAGCCCCATGCAAATGCCCCTATGCCCCAACCGTTCAACCCCATATCCATATCGCGAGTTGTCGGTTTGCGATTCCATTGATCTCTACTTCCCTTTGCCCTCGTACCGCTCCCGAAGTGCACCTCAGACCACACCTTATTAATATTGAGTATCCGCCTCTTTTGGCCCCTTGCCACTGGCCACTGGCCCTTGGCTCACACAAGCTCCCTGGTTCTCGGCCCTCACTCCCAGGCCAAGCTTTTTGCAGCAGATGTAGCCTTTCTTCCTCCCGTTTGCCTCAGTGTCAACTCTGGGCAACTAGAACTGACTTCATCTTTATCCCCGATCCGTATCATGCCCAGACTGCCCAAGGCGGAAGTTTTCTGGCAGAACAAGGCCGATCACAGCCAATCACGGCTGTCCAAGAGCTGCCAAGCAATCGTATACTCCCTGACGATGCCTTCATCTCTAGCGTCTAGCAACCACTCACAGATGCTTCTTCTCGCCCATCCTCGTCGCAAATACCCTTGAGGATTAGCTCTCCTTCCTTTCAGCCGGTTGTATCTTGCTATCTCCTAAACTTATTTTCCATTTTATCCATCCATTGAGAATCCGCCAACTCTGCCAAGTGACATGCACCCATCCCAACTCCATCATGGTTTTAGGTTTGTTCCTTTATCCACCCTAGTCCATCACCAATGTCCTGGGTCATATCGATCCTGGATGCGGTTGATATCAACAGCCTTTTGCCTCCTAGCATACATATAAGATCTTCCTTTCTGCACTGCAGATATGATATTAGCTTCCAAACTTTCAGTTCATTCAAGTTGAACCTCCCGGACCATCGCCTGTCCTGGGCCAGCAAGAAACATAGACATTCCAGAACCGTGAAGTCAAACTTCATCTACACAGGCCTCATCGTCCATTGCCTGCCGCCAACATGTCTCATATCGGCGTCAACAGTGTTAAGCAAGAGGTGCAGATTGCACAGGCTGAATCTCCAGACTTTGAGAAGGTTGTCTGGTACCGTGAGCCTCATCTGAGAAAGCTCTATGCCTATGCAGTTGTGTTAATGGTGGCTTCTGCCACGACTGGTTACGATGGGTAAGTCAGCTGTTAAGATGGAAGGAAAAGAAGGAAAAGAAGAAAAAGAAAAGCAAAATATAATGTGTGCTAATTATGGGTGACAGAATGTTGATCAATACCTCACAACAAATTGATCTCTGGACGGCTTATTTCCCCGAAGTCAATAACTCGAGCAAACTCGGTATCTTGATTAACATGTTCAACATTGGTTCCATCGTCTCGCTCTTTATCACGTGCGTACAACTTCACCCTTCTCCTTTTTGTTCTCATTCTCGCAGACTTGCTGACAGGATCCTGGGGAAAGTCCATATGTTGCTGATCGTTTCGGACGAAAGATCACCATTGCTTCTGGTTGCTTGTTCATGGTTCTCGGTGGTTGCTTGTCTGCTTTCACCAATGGCTATGGAATGTTTATCGGTGGTCGATTCATCCTTGGTTTCGGCAACTCTCTCGCCCAGATGGCCTCTCCCCTCTTGCTCACGGAGCTCTGCCATCCCCAGCACCGTGGTCCCGTCACTGCCATCTACAACTGTCTCTGGAACTTGGGTGCCCTCGTCGTGTCCTGCATCGGCTGGGGTACTGCCACTATTAACAGCAACTGGTCCTGGAGATCCATCACCTTCATCCAGATCATTCCATCCGTCATCCAGTTGGTGTTCATCTACTGGATTCCTGAGTCTCCGCGTTTCCTCATCTCCAAGGACCGCGCTGATGAAGCCCTTAACGTCCTTGCCAAGTACCATGCCGGCGGCGACAAGAACAATGCCACTGTCCAGTACGAATACCGTGAAATCAGGGAGACGATGCGCATGGAAGAGGAAGCCAAGCGCGTCACCAGCTACGCAGACTTCGTCAAGACTAAGGGCAACCGCTGGAGGTTGGCCATCATTATTTCTCTCGGTATCATCTCGCAATACTCAGGCAACGCCCTGTTCTCTAACTACATGAACACCATCTATGAGGGCGCCGGCATCACCCAGCAGAACCAAAAACTCGCCATCAGTACTGGTCAAACCATCCTCAACCTAATGGTCACCATTGCCGCAGCCCTCAGCGTTGACAATATTGGTCGTCGACCTCTCTTCCTCACGTCCATGTTCGGCATGGTAGGCTCCTTCGTGTGCTGGACCATCTGCGGAGCTGTGTACGAGAATTCAAACGGTGTCAACAAGGGTTCTGGATACGCACAGCTCGTCTTCATCTGGATCTTTGGTATCTTCTACGACATTGGATTCTCGGGCTTGTTGGTTGCGTACGCGCTTGAGATCTTGCCGTTCCATTTGCGTGCTAAGGGCATGATGATTATGAATATTACCGTGCAGGCGATTCTTGCTATTGGGAACCAGACTAATAAGCTTGCCTGGGATAACTTGCCGAATCACTGGAACTTTATGTTGTTTTACACTGTAAGTTTTTTTTCCTTCCCCTTTACTCTACAAAAACTTTCTTTTTCTTCTTCTTTCACCTTTTTTTCNTTTTCTACACTCTATCTACCAAGACTAACAAATGACGTCTAGCTCTGGGATCTGGTCGAACTCGTCTTCGTCTGGTTCTTCTACGTTGAAACCAAAGGCCCCACCCTCGAACAAATCTCCCGTATCTTCGATGGTGAGGACGCCGTCGCACACATCGATCTTCAGCAAGTCGAGAAGGAGATCCATCTCCATGGTGCCGACCATGTCGAGCTCGTCTCAGAGAAGGCTGACAAGGTTTAAATGTATCCCTTATCTCCCCTTTCTTGCCTCTCCTTTCCCTACTTTTGTGATTGACAGAGGTGTGGATAGGTTTTCTATCTTCTAGCATTATAGTTTTGCTTATTAATATATGTTAAGTTTCTTTTTAGTTATGATACAAGTTTTTGATACTTTAATTAAGTTTGAAGTCAATTAAAATATTTAAAAAGAAAACAAGAAAAGAAAAGAAAAGAACACTTAAATTTAAATTAGCTTTACAAATGGATTAAGCATTTTATTATAAGAATAACATTCCATATTTTGCGTTTAACACATCAATTATTATACACCATAAGTCCCGCCCGAATTGTTCATTTCCGTAATAGTTTGATTTTTTTGAGTGACTGCATAGATGGGGAGTGAAAAAAGGATCAGGCCTCATAATAACTGGCTCCGCCTAACCCTGTAATGGAACAGTTACCTCATATGGAAATGGAGATTATGATCCGAGATATATGGAGAATAATCAGGAATATTTGAAGATTGCAAGAGCTTATATATTATATCTTGTTACACAGGTTACATACACCGATCGAAATAGGTTCCACAGATATATTGACTAAAATAGTTACAAAAAATAACTACTGTACAGTGAGCAAGTACAGCTTTATAATAGGGGTTATCGGACTTTACGCTCTCTAAACACAATGGAGAGACCTGGGGAGACCACATAGATATACATGCAAGAATATTCATATATTAATCTTCAGCTGAGCCCCAAAACTTGAAACGATCGATAAATGCACGCCGGCGAACTCTTCTTGCATCCCGCTCTGTATAATATCTTAGTAAATAACTACTTATATATAAAAGAAAAACAAAGACTTGTTTACCATCAAGTTTTCTTGCCGCCTCATCCATTAACTCAAAAGCCTCTTTAAAAAAAGGAATAAGCTCTTTCCACTCATCTTATTTAAGTTGTAAGTATACTCACATATCTTCCAACACTAAACCAAAGCTTAAAGCCCCTCCCAATAATCGAGGGTCAGCGCCATGCTTAAGAAGAAATTGAACTACAAAGATGTTTTCTTTCAAATAGGCCGGTTTGAGGAGGTCGCTGTCAACTGCAATATTCAAAGGTCGTCCACGGCAATAAGTCTTGTGCGCAATAAATGGAAAGATGATCCGGAGTTTGAAGAACTTTTCATAACAAAATACGTACAGCATGAAGGCCAGAGTAGCTTGAATTCAAGCTTAAAAACCAATTAATTTCTGAGGATCTAATATTAGAAAATACCAAATTTATATCTTCAAAACAAGTCAATTTTACATTTCAACTTTGTTTTCCCCCGAATCATGATGTACAGTTAGCAGTAAGATGATATACTAAACCTAGATTCATAATCAATTCTAGCGATATAAAGATGTCCATCTGTTGTGGTAGGCTTCCTGGGCGGACACAAGACATTCAACATCAGCAGACAATGTTTCGTTACCCAACGATCTCTGTCGCTCTTGTAAGTACTGCAGAGCACAACAGAGGTTATAGTAGCAGCAGATAGGACTTGCATCAGCCCTTTTCTGATTGCCGACACATCGTACAGCGTCGACAACCATCTCGCAGGCTGTGTTGACAGCAGCCTGCGAGAAACATCTTGCGCGATGGTCAGATTCGTTTTGAGTAATTGCAAGGACGACAAGGATATGTTGGTGAAGAAGGAAGAGTGACCTAGCAAGATTGCTATCAGCGATCATCGAGGCACGTCCATGAAGCTTACCTAATGCAGAGAGCGACCGCTGAACATGTGGAGGAGGTAAACTTCTTATTCTCCTCACTTATTGCTACCACGAGAAAGCTTCGAATTTTGCGATCAAGTTCTGTAAGCTCTGGAAGTGTAATTACCCTACACTGGGATGTAGAGCGTATGGTATGCAAGACTTGGTCAAGTAAAGACACTGCCTGTGCTTGCCATCCAAAGCGACAGATACTAGTATCCTGTGGATCGGATGAATTAGATGAATCGCAAATGCTACGGTCAGGGAACAAACGCAAATCTTGTGACTGTATCAATGGGAGATCTGATGGCGGTAAGGAGTCGAGATCTGGATACTCTGTTTGGGACAGTATGCCTTTTTGATTTATCTCAGCCAAAATGATCCTAGATAGTGCCTCAGTAAAGAATCATGACCACATTACTACGGACAAACCTCTCTAGCATTGGGATTGCCCATGCCACATTCATTCTCTCGAGCTCCGTTAATTCGAGGCCAGTGGTCCTTCGTCTAGCTGCTGCAGGACCAAGAGATTCCTTCGTCACTCCTAAAACCCGGGCCAAACTTGAACATGCACTGATGGAGATATATGCAGCTTCAGGGCGGACACAGATGTATTCGCAAGCGGCGATAAGGAATGCCGCCTGGACTAGATTCAAGGATGTGCATAGTTCTGCCTGCGCTAGTGCGAAGAGTGATTTTGTGTTATAGTAGAGACATTCCTGAACAAAAGAAGGCGGTTGGGAGGATTTCCCTAAGTTGTGGACTGTGGTTATGAGGCACATAGCCAGGATCAAGATGGAAAGATCGGCTGGTGGAGTACCAGCATTCCGATATTGTGACGTTGCCCGGTAGAAGAGCTCCGGCGAAATAATAGGATACCAGCAGTGAAATGTTCGAAAGTAGTGGTCACTGATTCTGTCAGGGGAAAGGTCTACACGCCTAATTATATTGAGGACCTGTTGATTAACTGATTCGTTGATAGCCTGAGAGGGGGTAGAGAGTAGCCATTGGGGGAGAGGAGACGAATCAGACAGGTCGTGATGTTGGATTAGCTGCTCAGTCTTAAGCTCATTCGAAGGATACAAAGTCTCCACTGGTACGAAGTTTTTACCTGGATTGTACGGGCGGTGGCGTTTCTTGTTGGAATCGTACTGGCATGACAAGTTGTGAGAGGCGCAGTAACCACAGGCTGGCAATTCCTTATCACACGCTTTCTTTCGCACATTGCAAGCTTGGCATACGAATTGAGCCTGCTTAGGGGGACCCATGGTGGTCCGGCTCCTATGAAAAATATCGACACAACCTCAGTCAATACAGAATGTTTTGTTTGAAGTGAAGTTGATCGGGTTATTACTGTACAGTGGCAGGTGCGGCCGCCGCTAACCCTTTTTCACGAGTAAACTATTCGGTGGTATTAATAAAGGCTAAACCTAATATAGCCTAGACCACCTCAGATTTATGTGAGGCGGCCGCTGCTTACCTGTTTGGGTAGCCTTTTCACCAAGCAATTATTCGAACTGGTGAGTGCTAGTAGGCGGAATTAGAGACGATCTTTTGGGCTAAATCCGTTAGGAATTATTATAATACGATACCTCGTATATTACCAATTGAATAGGGTTTGCCACATCCGATTATATAAATGATACATAATCTCATAGAAAATGACTCCTTCCGTTAAGGTAGAGCAGACGAAGAGTTGAACCTTGAATTTGTTCAGTACATTCCCATATCCCCAATACCTCTCAAGTTCATTAGACCAAAAGATGGCTTTTAAATCGGAAGAGGTAACAGCTCAGCTACAGTGCCTACAGAAAGGTGGCCCTTTTCAAATTGCTCATGTTCCCAAACCGACGACCATTGCGCCCGACCAGGTGCTTATCCACCAGCGTGTAATCGCTCTTAACGGTCTAGACTGGAAGCAGCGCGATTTGGGGATTTTCATCTCACGCTGGCCACACGTGCTGGGCATTGAAGGTGCTGGCATTGTGGAGCTGGTCGGCTCAGATGTAAAGGATCTCCAGGCTGGAGATGAAGTCACAGGGTGGATGGCTGGTAGAGCACATGCGGAAGACTGGGGCGGCGCATATCAAGAGCATGTAGTCATGCCTGCGCGCTATGTCGCCAAAAAGCCCAAGAATATCAGTATCGAGGAAGCTGCCTCTTTACCGTATGTCTATTCTACTTATGCTGCATCGCTCCAAACACTAACAACACAGTATCTGCTACAATACGGCCGTCTGTGCACTCTACAGCATGGGCCTCAAGATTCCAATTCCCAACTTTAGTCTTCCAGCAGTGGCTGAGAAGGCACCTTTATCAATTCTCATCCTCGGTGGCAGTTCAGCCATCGGCGCTGCAGCCATCCAGCTTCTCCGGCTGTCGTATCCTCAGCTACCAATCTTCGCGACGAGCTCACCTCGGAATCATGAGCGATTACTCTCCCTCGGCGCAACAAAAGTCTTTGATTACCATTCTCCTACCCTTGTAGTGGATATTACAGCCACCTCACCCGATGCTCGCGGGGTTGACATGATCCTCGACTGTGTGGCAGCTGGTGCAACTCAGACCGGCATTTGTGATGCACTAGACATCACCGGCTCTATGAAGTACGCCGCTGTAGTTTCAGGTGTTAATGTTCCTGTGCCAGAGCGCGTTTCCAAGTTAGATGTCGTTGGGTGGGCGTTGGTTGATATGCCGGGTGGAGAGCTAGTCATACCTGCACTCACTTGGCTGATAGAAACTGGCCAATACCGAGTACCTCTGCCTGTTAAAGTAGTAGGAAATGGATTAGACAAAGTACCAGAGGTTCTAAATCAAGTGAAGAGTGTGACAGGGACAAAGTTGGTCGTAACTTTGTAGTATTATCTATTTATTTGAGAAAAGTGAATTATGGTGTTCCTTATATTTTTATAGATTTAAATTCTATATCTGGGTTCTGTAGTTCCCTTTCAGCATAACGACGTTTAAGCTTGGTCCAACAGACGCGTTATAATTCCTTTCTCCTCAAGATGTATTTATTCAAAACACCGGTTAAGTATTGAAAATCTAAGAATGAATAAACGGCAAAACNAAAAAGTTTTCGCGATGTTTTCTTTGCTGACCAGGACTTCCGCACGTAATTGTACGACCAATCGATTTCGGTCTGTTACACGTTGTTCTTCAAGGTCTTCCAAAACGCGAATTCTATAAATTGTAAGTCGATGGTCTCCAATATAGGTATACAGGCCCTAGAGGCTATAGGCTACAGGCACTACAAGTCTTCGCTTCAGGGCCTGGGCCTGTAAGCATGCTAAAATGAAGCCAACGGCCGCGGGGTGTTTGGGATACCGTACAGAGGTTGAGGTAATAAGCACACGTACTACGGTATCTTATTAAAAATTATTGACGAGACTATTATTTCATTCTATTACTATGGGTGGCGTGTATCACCATGGAGGAATAGATCCATCGTACTGGTTATGTCCTTCGGCCTTCTCCCACCCTTTGACAAAGACCTTCGGAAACTTCCCATTCGGGTCTTGTCCAGGTCTCCAAATCAGATCCAATGACGCCTTGGCCCCCTCTTCAGCGGTTACATCTGCCATTTCGCCGCCGCTCAGATCGGTTTTCATCCACTAAATAATTCGATCAATTTGAATATTTTGTGGTATGGAGAAAGAAAGAGAAAGGGGTACATACACCTGGGCAGAGTGCCATGAACGTAAAGCCTTCTTTCTCATAATCAAGTGCATACTGGACAGTTAGGGCGTTCATAGCCGCTTTAGAGATCTTGTAGGCTAGGGCAGGGAGATATTGGGCTGGGCGTGCTAGCATAATAAAGCTTAGAGTAGTTGAACTTGGGGCTTTTGTAAGAGACTGAGAAACTGGACAAAAGGTAAATTTATTTATCTTACATGTTAGAAACTTTCTTCAGAGTACCCTTCTGTAAAAGGGGGAGAAATGCTCTTGTCATCTAATGAACATTAAAGACATTGACAGTGAGGCTTTTAGTGAGATTATCCCTGAGTTACCTTAGTTATTAACTTCTTTGAAATACTACATAAGTGAGAAAAAGTTCACATTGATTTAACTCCATCAAATGCGTATTAGCATATCCCAGCGTTGTTGATCAAGATATCTAATCCCTTTCCTTCCAAGTTTGCTTTAACGTCCGCGGCAGCTTGGCTAATGGATGCTTGGTTGGTAACATCGAGTTTTACGACAATAACTCGTCTAGATGATTGTTTAGCAAGCTCCTCTAGGTTGAAGGCATCTCCGCGCGCAGTTGCATATATTTTGCTGACGTCTGCAGCCGGGAGAAAAGCAAGTTCGCGAGCGAGTGCAAGTCCAAAGCCTCTAGAGGCACCGGTGATAAAATACGAAGCCATTATAAAATATGATTATATTTTGAATAAAACTCAAGATGGATTGCCTTACGGATTATAAANTTTTTTTGATGGGGAGGATAAAAGATTAAGATGCAAGAGTATTGCGTCGGAGCAGCGCTTTTAAAGAACACAAACAACTCTAGGAATAAGATTAAAATAGGAAAGAATACTGGGCTAATGCACTCTTTCACGTAAATATTCTCGTCTTCGCTTACAAATATACAGAATACTTGTCAAATCTACTTGATATTGACCTATTATCACTTGAAATCGGGGGTACCAGCGTTTTAACGCCGAACACAAAATATAGCTTCTTAGTAATTGAGATGGGCTTTGGCTAAATAGATGTACACCTTGATTTAAATTACTATTAGATAGCTTTAATATTAATCTACAAATACGAAATTCTAACCAACTTGGCTTAAATCGAGCCACTGACGACTCCAATGCGGGTTTTTGTATTCATTTCCATATTTGGAATAAAAGTGGAGAGCCCATCTTATGATTTGGGAGCCGAGATGATTTGACTCGGTGGTTTGGTACAAGCTATGTGGGTTGTATAATGCAAGGATGGATAATAAAAATCAGTTCAGTAGGTTGTATGATAGTTGTAAATCTGATTTTGTTCTTTTGGATGACTCAAAGCTGAGTAAATATTTGCATCAGATTGATTTAAGCTGTATACGGGGCAGGGGAGGAGCATACTGACCAATTAGATTAGAACCAGTTGACCTGTAGGTTAATTTTTAGCGCTGACTCAAGGTTTCCGTTCTATCTGGAATGTATGTATCGTAGTCTATCGTAACTTAATACTTCGTATTTGGTATTATCCTGTACTAGATATAGAAAAGGCTTTTATTACATTTGAATTTAACTCTTAGTCAGCATAATCAACAGCCTTTCACATTTAATATTATTCTTATATATGTTCCAGCCCATACGTAAATAATGGCCATTCGTAAATNGGCTAGGCCATTTACAAATGGACTAGCCCATACGTAAATAAATCACTTTACGTATGGTCTAGCCCATACGTAAAGCGACCGCAATTTGAAGGCACTTTTGGAGGTGTTTTGAGGTCCAATTTGAAGGCA